>ML357337.1:0-17508 GCA_005239505.1 Nicotiana paniculata | reverse complement strand
CGGTTGGAGGACGTGGAATGGAAGTACTGGGGATAGTGGGAAGGTTAATGCTCGGACTAAATCGAGGTTTGTACAATGGGTTACTTGTTATGGAGATGGGCACTTGATTTGCAACTGACACATTCTGAAGATTATCCGAAGACCCTATGGGTAGTGGAGGCGGTGCCTGTGCATTCACCCACGCTTGGTACATCTCTGTCAATTGTTGCTTCAACACTCTTACTTCCTCAACCAGTCCCGAACTTTGTTCGACCAATTGTCCATCATTATCTGACTCATTCTCACTGTTTTTTGCCATGCTACTTTCCCTTTTGATCTCGTGTTGTAAGGGTGAGTCGCCAGTTTAAAACACAAACTAACCACCTCTATTTAACTTATTTGTGATGACAAACAACAAATGTGTTAGAGTTAGGCATTTTGCATATATTAATCACACATAATATGTCATGCACCTAATGCATTTTCATTTCTAGAATGAGTTTGACAGGCTTCATGCTTCATCCCGGGTTGTTGGTTTATTGGTTTGTTTTCATCTTGAATTTAGCGTTCTCTTTTCTTTCTCTCTCTCTTCTTCTTTTTTTATTTTTTTATTTTTTATTCCTAACATCCTTTTTTTCCAGATTAATTATGGTTATGATCGCATTCGATGGGGATTGCCTACGTATCATGACTCCGCATGAATCAGACCATTACGTAGTTCAGGAAGAAAAAAAATAAATAAATAAAATAATAGTCTTTTTTTTAACAAAACGAAATAGATCAAAATATAATGACAGAAAGAACATTACATCAAAACGACTTAACAGACTTTGACAAAATTAAAATACAGTAATTTAAAAGACTAAACAATGACTAAAAATAAAATAACTGCGACATGAAAAGTTCTAACAACTAGACTAAATTTCAACTCCATAATCATTTGTTTTTAACCACTGGCACATCTGCTTATGGTGGGGCTTGCTCTGGCTGACCCCCCCAATGTACGGTACATCCTTTCTAACTCTGTTGCAAGATGACGGGCAAATGTAGGTGCATGCTCCAAAAACTCGTCATAATACATCACTTGGCAGTTCACATAACTTTGAGCGGTATAAACAGCCAAATCATGGACTTGCTCTCTGAAGTACTGAAAATTCTGGTCTCGATCTTGTAACTGTTGCTGGCGAGTGGTGGCTATCTCCCTTATTTGGCCCTCGCGATCTAATGCTGACTCTAACTGAGCTCTAGCCTGCTCGAGTCTCGCCTGAGCCATCTCCCTATCAAAATCTGCATGCTGGTATTCTCTATTGCACCTTCTCATTTCTTCTAACTGTGCATGGAGCTGAGCTTTTGAACGTACCCAATGGGACTTCTCTCTCTCGAATTGATCCCTCTCTTCTTCAAATTTTGTTGCTTGGCGATCCTTACTTGGTTCAACCTTCTCACGTAACTGTAAATTTGTTTCCTTGGCTTTGTCCAATGCCTTTTTAGTCTTTGCCAAAATGGAATCATAATCTTACATCTTTTCCATCAAATTGGCAATGGTTCTCTGGTCTTTCCAACTTCTCACTGGCACCTCAGAGGCTTTCTTCATCTGTTGAAGCTGAACACGGAGGGTTTCATTCTCGCAGATAAGAATATTCTTTCACCTTCCGCCTCTTGCACTTGCAAGTTTTTCTCAAAATTGAGGTTTCTCAGGCTTTCTTCTAAGGACTGAATAGTTGCTTTGTGTCCCTTTTCTTTTCACCCCAAGCCAACCGTTCTTGGATTTTGTCATCAAAGGCTTGAACATGCGGCCTTTTTACGGGTCTTTTGGGCTCGGTTTCTCGCTCATCATCCACATGAGATCTTTTCTCAAACCACTTAGCATAACCTGGATCTATTTCACCTTTCGCAGGATCTGGCACTTGGGTATCATATTTCAAGTAGCGACAACCATTCCAAATTTGTTGGATTAAAGCCTCAGGGAGTGGGGCTTTGGGGTGTAGCTCAATCACTTGCACACTCAAATCTTCATCATCAGGTACCACTTGGTACCTTCCTAGCTGCCTTAGGACTCTTTGTGGCGCATATGGATGGACACTTCTCAAACCCAATAATNTTTTCCCTCGGACTTACACAAAGTCAACACCCGATAAATGTCTGATAGAATGACCGGGGCAAGAGTGTGATGTTCTTTGGTAGTGAGGACCTGTACGACCCTGGCTATGCGAATATCAATTGTGCGCTATTTGTTTGGGAAGACCATGACTCCTAGAAAATCCACGATGAAGGCAAAGCGACGGTGAATCTGCCATGTGTCCTTGTCCTGCTTGTTGGTTAGGCCTTTTTCATGAATTTCAAAACCCATTTGGCTGCTTGAACCTAGAATACAAGAAGTATAAAGAACAACACCCTTTGACTACGTTGGTCTTTCTGATTTGATTATTGAAGTTAAGAAGATCAAAGAATCGGTGTACAGAAGAAGCTTTCGGGAATATGAGCTTTTGTTTTCTCAAATCCTTGCCAACATCGGAATATCCAGCTATCTCTTCTAAAGTGGGAGTAAGCTCAAAATCAGAGAAACGGAAGACATTGTGAACAGTGTCCCAAAAGGTCACTAGTGCCTCAATCAAATCATCCTGTGGTTTAACTTTCATAATATCTGTGAGGGCTCCTAGGTTCTTGGTGACCCATTTATGACTATCTTCTTCTAAGTCATACCACCACATCTGAAGCTGAAGTGGAGCCTCATCTACAACCGTCAATGGTGAATTCTGGATAGTGGACATTATGTACCTGTGGGTGGTTAAGGTTAGGGTTGACACTAGTCTCAGAAGATAGAACCAATGCACTCATTTTTTTTAAACAATATTTTGTGTATAACTCAAATTTAAGAAAAATCAATGAAAAAGGGGTCTATTTTTGCAATTGTGACCCCTTCGTATTTCCAAAGATAACTTTAGGGTCGGGGACGGGCATGACGGTAAAAGTGATGACGAATTGACAGACATGTCCGTTCTTGCGAGAACAACCCTTTGACAATCCTGAAGATTGTTCTAAGGCTATTCCGACAAAAACAGTTGGGATTAACCGTAAGTGGGTCTGTTTATTTGTTTTTGATTTTTAAAAAAAAAGACACTAGACACATATTTTTTTTATAGTTATTTTTGTAAAAATGGGGCCGAACCCTATGGAGGTTGCCTACGTATCTCACATCCGGTGAGAATCAGACCCGCGTAGTTCGTAGATGTTTCAGGAATAGGATGACACTTCGTGAAAAATTCAGGCTTATTTGTAATAATTTTTTTTTGAGTAAATAATGAGACTTTTGAAAACCGGGTAAATTTTCTCTCTCTCATATTTTATTCCTTCTGATTTTCCCTCAATATTTTTATATATTTTTTAGTTTTTAGAAACCGGTTAACATGCACAAACCGAATCAAACATAATGCACAAGTAGCACATAAGATGCATCAGGATGGTCTTGAAATTCTCTGGTACACCTGTCCTAGACATACCCCACCCCTATGTTGAGTCCCCAAAGTCAAATGCACATGATGCAAACAAACGTTCCTACTAGGGATCCGGCATGAGGCTATGTTATTCTAGGTTTAAATCCTAGGGGAGTGTTTTAGACCTGGCTTATCCAAGCGGACAGCTCGAGCCGAGGTGGGGGAAACGTACCGGGAGCACGAAAGTCTACCCAGCCTAGTTACTGAGCCACAACCTTGTTCTAATTGGTATGACTACTAACAGAAAAGTGGGCCACGCGTACGTGTGCACCATAAATTCAAAAGACTCAAAAGGGAGGCGTAAGAAGACAGTTTAATACAGTTCAAATAATATCAAAGCGGTAAATAAGCGGCAATTAGCACATTAGACCCAAAAAGTATAATAACATCAAATTAATAAAGCCAAGTATAAATCACATTACAAGCTCGAATTCTGAACCCTAAACAGAAGTTCTGGGTTCTTGTCCTCAGCAGAGTCGCCAGAGCTGTCACACCTCCTTTTTCCCGCCAAGGGATATGGAGTTTTTCCAATCAAAGTGACATTATTCGAAATGAGATTATTTATTGATTTAGAGTTGCCACTTGGAGTAATTATTATGGTGCCCCAAGTCACCAGCTTATTTTATATCCCAGATCGAGGAAATTGACTCTTATTTATGGTCTACGAACAAAGAATACAAGGTAAGGAATTGTGTTAACCCGGGAGAAGGTGTGAGGCACTCTCGGATTCCGTGGTTTTAGCATGGTCGCTTTACAATCATGTACCTGGATTAATTAACGAATTATTACGTGTTTTAGAACCTATGTGTGTTTTACCTTTTACCGCATTTAATTATGGCGTTTTGTGGGCTTATCTTCAAAACGGATCACACGTGTGTAAACCCGTTTTATTCGGCACACCAAAAATCATATCACGGGTACGTGCACATAATTTATCACGCTTTATTAGTTATTAGGGTTGTTCAGCCAAAGTCGCGCGGACACGTACTTTGATTTATTTGCGAAAATCATAATCATGTCACGCGAACGTGTACACAATTAGGATAGTAGATTAATTGCGCGCCTAAAGGTATTTCTACGAATATTCATTTTTTAAATCGTAATCGTGTCACGCGAACGTGTACACAATTAATAGCACTTTATTATTATTAAGATAGTTTCGCCCAAAGTTGCGCGGAAGCATACCTCAGTTTTAATTTTGAGAATCGTAATTATGTCACGCGAACGAATACATACTCATAATAATTTATTAAAAAAAAAGTGTGCTTAAAGCCTTCAGCGAATTAAGAGTATTTTTTCCAAACTAGTCTCGAGATTATTGCCAAGGCAAATGTTACGAAAATGGAGTTGCATGGAAGTCGGGAAATATTTAGTTATTTGGAGTATTGACAAGTTATCTATATATTAGAAATATTTATAACTTACTACTCTATATTTAAAATTACAAGACATTCATCAATTATGGGAGAAGTGGCCAGCTTTATTTATTCTCGAAGTTAAAACAAAATGGAGAATGAAAATACTCCTAACGGAGCTTCTGTCTTCAACAAAGGGGAAAGAAAAGAATAATTCTCCATTGTAAAAAGAACGCAACAAGAATGACTTAACATGCTATTTCCTCCAGGATAATTATGCAAGTAAACTGAGGAGATAGGCAGCTAATTAACAATCAAATCAAAAGAAGGGAGAGGCAAAAGAGATCTTAAATCAAGAACAATTATAACTCTTATTTGCTGTTAATTCCTACCTTTGTTATAATAGCTAAAAATAATTTACTAAGTAGCCAAAACAAAATTCCATTACCAAAATTCTTATATTATTTTCTGGCCATTATGCACATCACTTAAAAAATAATGGAAATTACTTCTCAACTACCATGAGGAACAAACAGGTACATGTATTTCAATGGGTGATTATAGGTGCTAATAGTGATGGTTTTACACTGAGATTTTACTGGTTTTTGCTGCACTCTTTGTGATTAAGTCTTAGTGTTTTGGGGTTAGGTCTCTCTTTTGAGGAAGATGAAATACAAAAGGGGGAATGGAATTTTTTGGGTAGTCGGCTGCAACTCTTTTTTTTTTCCGAACAAAAATCAAAATAATTTTTAGCTGCATATTTTGACCGATTTTCATTTAAGTGACTTCACATTCTGCATCAAGATGCAAGCTTTGAACAATTATCTCCCTGAAATACAATCAAATTTTATCTTAGTATGTTAAATGTACTGTTAATATGCAAACTAAAAACTCATCTAAGTCATTGCATCTTAATTCATAATTAGCTTACTACCAAAACAAAATAAAACCAACAAGAAAAATTATAAAACAGATTGGTTGCAATTTGGCCAACAAACCGAAACTAGAATTTTTTAAGTTAAAAATGCAAGAAAGATAGAAACTTTTTGACTTGGGATTGACCAACTAGCAATCAAAATACATAAAAAATGAGATTTATGAACATAAATTCTATTGAAACAATAGAAGAAGAAAAAGCGAACCTTAATAACAATGAATTACAGATAAAAACTTCGGAGTAATGGAACTTGATCTAAAAACAGATCTGACCACGAACGGGAACTTTGCCGGCGACCTCGACTGGCCTTGTTTGATGATGATTTTTTGATGTTTACCAACTAATTTTGGGTGGAATTTTGGTCGTTGTTTAGAGCTAATTTCTGACTGTTTCAACTAAGTTTTAATGGGTTGATTAAAGATGTTTTACAGGTGAAGTTGGGGTGATTTTTGGGGTTTTCAAAGGCTGTAGCAATATGAGTATTTCCTTTTTAAAATGAAGAATGAAGACCTCTAAAATAAGAAAAGTAAGGGGAGGCACTGTCCTCTTTTGAATTTGAGGTATCTGTCGTTCTTCTATTCAAAATGCCAAACCGAACCTCTTTTTTTGTGTGTGTTATTTATAGATGTATGGATTATTGGTGAGATCATTGGGGGAAGTGGGAAATGGATGTGAAGGAGTGGGGGTGAGGCATGAGTGAATTGGGGAAGTGGAGAAGAGATGTGAAGGAGTGGGGGTGAGGCATGAGTGAAGTGGGGAAGTGGGGAAGTTGGGTGTTATATATATATATATATATATATATATATATATATATATAAAGAAAATTATATAAATAAGAAAACTCAATATTTACACTATAGTTTAAATTATACTAAGAAAATACTATTATAACTTACATTAATTAGAAGAAACTAGGTGTGTGTGTGTGTGTGTATATATATATATATATATATAATCTTTTTCTATTTACACTTAAGAACAAATCTTATATTCTAAGATTGTGAATATTTTTATTTTTTTTTAATTTTCTTTAATAAAACCTATTAAGAGTAAGATAAAAAATTTAAAATATTAAAATTAGACCTAAAAGAAATATTTACACCAAAATAATACAGAATTTGAGTGTGGTAAAAAATTAGTTATTCACACCCCTTACACTCATGTGTGTGTGTGTGTGTGTGTGTGTGTGTGTGTGTGTGTGTGTATATATATATGTCACGACCTCAAAATCCTCCGGTCGTGATGACGCCAATTGTGATACTAGGCCAGCCAATTTACTATTTATAACACAAGCAAACCTTTCGTTCAAATCATTACTAATACGATATTTCATAAAAAAATTCCATTTAAGCATTTTAAAGCAAGTAAGGATATACCAAACATTTAAATATAACCCAAAATTCCGGAGTCGCTAGTCATGAGCATCTAAAGAAAATACAAATTTGGGAAAAATAAACGCTACAAAAGCAAGAAGGAGAAGGCAAGGATGCGGACACCGTGCAGCTACCTCGAAAATCTCCGTAAATCTGTGAGACAAGTAAAATCAGCTCTCACCCTGATACCCTAGCACCTGAATCTGCACATAAGGTGCAGGGAGTAATGTGAGTACGCCAACTCAGTAAGTAATAAAAGTAAATAAGGTCCGAGCAATAAGAAACACGTATGTACATGCTATAAATTCACAGTAAATACAGCTCTTCTTCCCAATACTACATATGTCAAATCATCATGCTTAAAAGTTGATTTCAATAAAAATCATTTGAAAGTATTTTTCCAACAGTTTCATCAGAAATTCTGGAAGTTCGGAGTGAAAATGATAAAAATCATAAATAGCCTCTCGGGCAAAAACATGTATCATAAACTGCCCCTCGGGCATAACATCACTCAACATCAGTCCCTCAGGCAAACCTCACAATAACTTATAATCATCCCCTCGGGCAACCTCACAGCCACTCATGCCTCCCAATCACTCGGCACTCGCACTCAGTAAGTACTTGTGCTCACTAAGGGTGTATAGACTCTGGAGGGGCTCCTTCAGCCCAAGCGCTATAACAAGCCAAATCATGACATCAATCACGTTGGCACTCGGCCTATCAATAACATGTTGCGGCGTGCAGCCCGATCCCATATCATATCCTCACAAATCAGGACCTCAGCCTCACTCAGTCATAAACCTAAAAGTCACTCGGGCATTTCTGTAAAAACATGGAACTCATCCCAAAACATCTTTCATATGCATCAAAGTGGAGTAATGAAACTCAGTTAAACAGTAAACAGGTAAAAATCATGACTGAGTGTAACTTTCAAATCAAAATAGTGAGGAAATAGTAGTAAAACCCCCTAAGGGTCCAAACAACTTGGAACGAGACCCAAATACGGCATTCAGCCCAAAACGTAGTAATACTTTCTAAAAACACAAAATATCAGATGACTTTCAGTCAAATACGCAACTTAATAGTTGTTACGGGACAGACCAAGTCACAATCCCCAACAGTGCATGCCACACACTCGTCACCCAGCATGTGTGCCACTTCAAAATAGTGAAACGATGTGATCCGAGGTTTTATACCCTCAGGACAATATTTACAATCATTACTTACCTCAAACCGGATAAAATTCTAATTTTTGATGCACTTACCGCTCGACTCGGCCTCAAATCATCCCGAATCTATTCAAAATCAGATTCATATCATCAATATACGCTAAAGGAACAAAACCCACACGAAAATAATCAATTTACATCAAAAATCCTGAAATTGGCCAAACCCGACCCTCGAGCCCACGTCTTGGAATCCGATAAAAATCACAAAACTAGAATCCTTATACTCTCACGAGTCCATACATACCAAATACATTAAAATTCGACGACAAATGACCCCTCAAATCCTCACATTAAGATCTCCAAATTTCAAGCCCTAATCTCCCAAATTTCTTCCTTAGTTCCCACCATTTTCATGATTAAACAGTAGAAAAATCATCATAAACACAAGAAATGAAGCCCAAGTAACTTACCCAATTGATAACCTTCGATTCCCTCTTGAAATCACTCCTCAAAGTTCCAAACCCGTCCAAAATGCTGAAGAAATGAGTGAAAATTCGTGAAGGCAACCTTATATAGGTTCTGCCCAGAACTCTCGCACTTGCGACCCCAAAAGACGCACCTGCGGAAAATCCATCGCAGGTGCAGTTTTCACTTAAGCCTCGAAAACCGCTTCTACGGTCAAAATGCCGCATCTGCGATCTCGTAGGTGCGGTCCCTTACACACCTGCAGCTCCTGACTTTCTCACCAATGGACCGCACCTGTAGCTACCCTTGCGCTTCTGCGGCCTCGCACCTGCGATCCCAACTCCGCAGGTGCGGTTATGACAACACCAGCAGTTCCAGCTGCTCTTCCAAGTTCAAAACTCTCCGCTAACTATCCGAAATCAATCACGAGCCCCTTGGGGCCTCAACCAAATATTTCAACACCTCATATATCATCACCGAACTTAGTCAAACCCTCGGAACACTCAAAGTAAAATCAAAACACCGAATTAACCCAAAATTCAAGCCTAAGGATTTCTAAACTTTCGAAATTCGCCAACGATGCCGAAACCAACCAAACCACGTCTGAATGACCTAAAATTTTGCACTCATATCCCAAATGACATTACGAACCTATCCAAACTTCTGGAATTCCATTCCGACCCCGATAGATAATTTTTCACTGCCCACCGAAAATCGCCAAAAATCCAATTTCACCAATTCAAGCCTAATTCTACCACGGGCATCCGAATAACATTCCGAACACACATCTAAGTCCCAAATTACCTAAAGAAGCTATCCAAACCATAAAAACCAAATTCTGAGATCATTTACCTAGAAGTCAACTTCTGGTTGACTTTTCCAACTAAATCACCAACTTAAGAGACTAAGTGCCTCATTTATCTACACAATCACTCCGAACCCGAACCAATCAACCCAACACAACATAAAAGAGTTGAACCATACAAGAACGAAGCAAAAATGGGGAAAAAAGGGCTAAAATCTTGGAACGACCGGCCGGGTCATTACATCCTCCCCTTCTTAAACAAATGTTCGTCCTTGAACGGGTCTAGAAACATACCTGGAGTCTCAAATAGGCGCGGATATCTTCTCTGTCCCGCTCGGTCTCCTAGGTGGCCTCCTCCACCGGCTGCCCTCTCCACTGCACCTTAACTGAAGCTATATCCTTTGACCTCAACCTACGGACCTGACTACCCAAAATAGATATTGGCTCCACCTCATAAGTCATATCACCCTCTAACTTAACCGAGTTGAAGTCTAAAACATGGGACGGGTCAGCAACATACTTTTGAAGCATGGAAACGTTAAACACTGGATGAACACTAGATAAGTTGGGTGGCAAAACAAGTCTATAAGCCACCTCCCCTACTCTCTGAAGCACCTCAAAAGGTCCAATAAACCGGGGACTCAATTTGACCCTCTTCCCAAACCCACATAACACTCTTCATGGGTGACACCTTCAGTAGAACCGTCTCCCCAACCATGAAATATACATCACAGACTTTCCTGTCCGCATAACTCTTCTGCCTAGACTGCGCAGTGGAAAGCCGCTCCTGAATCAACTTCACCTTATCTTACGCATCATGTACCAAATCCGTACCCAAGAGCCTAGTTTTACTGGGCTCAAACCAACAACCCAGAGATCCAAACCTCCTCCCATACTAGGCCTCATATGGAGCCATCTGAATACTCGACTGATAACTATTATTATATGCAAACTGCGCGAGTGGCAGAAACTGGTCCCGTGAACCCCCAAAATCAATAACACAAGCGCGCAACATGTCCTCCAATATCTGAATAGTGCGCTCGGCACTACCCGCCTGTCTGGGGATGAAAAGTTGTGCTCAACTCAACCTGAGTACCCTGTAAAGACCAGTGAAATAATAATACCCAAATAGGTCTCGAAGTTGTTATAACTAAGAAATTCTTATAACAGACATATTTTCAGTAAAAAGTACCCCGAAATTTGAAAGATGAATTTTCCAGAAATTTGGGCGTTATGCGACGCACTATGCGATCGCATAACGTGTATGCGGACCGCATAATGGTCGCATACATGGACAGAATCACTGCCCAATTTGAGGACAATTATGCTGTCCAAATGCGATCGCATGTTGGTTCTGCGGATCGCATGGTTGTCGCATTCTTGCCCATTGATTTTGGTAAGGGAGGTTATGCGACGCACTATGCGATTACATAATGTGCATGCGGACCGCATAGCGGTCGCATACCGGCACAGTGTGTTTTAAATGTTGGCCCATCTTGAGGGCAATTCTGCGGTCGATTCTGCGGACCGCATGTCAGGAATGCGATCACATTCCTGACCGCACTCCGGTGTCGGGCTCCTATTTTTCTAATTTTAAAACCCCACCCCCAGTTCATTAAAACACAACTACCCTTCATTTTTAACTGATTTATGAGCAAAAATAGAGAGGAGGGGAAGAGGGTTCTTGATAGGGAAAGTTCTTCTTCATCAAAAAAAAAATTGATTCTTCAAAGTCGCTCAAGCCCGGAATCTATCGAGTTAGTGCTATATTCTTCACTCAAAGAGGTAAGTATTCACCCCATTTTCCCCAAGTTCTCAGATTTTAATTAAGAATAAAACACATAGGATGGTTCTTGAAAATGGAGGTCGAACCCATGGATGCATGTGAGTAAAACTTCTTAATCTAGTAAAAAGGGGAGAGGGTTGGGGTAAATTTCACAAGGAAGGGGTGGTAATCTAATAAGGTCACCTAGCGTTCGATAAAATGCTTAAAAGAGTTCGAGTTGTATGCATGATTTCCAATTCTGAGTTGAAAATGTTTAATTGTGAACTAGATGGGCGGTACTAGTCGGTTCGGTGATTTGTGAGTAAAAGTTAAAAAGGAATTCCGACCCCAGGTATGTATGGCTAACTTTAATCTTCGTAAAGTCACCTTGTTGGTGTCGGAATAGTCGCTACGTGTTAATTTTCTGCGTATGTGTAAATTGGGTGTTCTAAATATGTGGAGGCATGATGCCCTACTCTCTGACTGTCTAGCTGAAATTCATATATTTTGCTATTCGGAATTGTGAAAAGGCGATTTACTTGTGAATGTTTTACCATGTATAAGGTTGGTTAAGTACCCTAATATGCCGATATGAAAGATTGGTAACAAACCCAAATATGTGAATATGACTAAGTGCTAAGAGCTTTGAAATGATATGATAAACAGGAATTGTGGTTGATTTAATCGTACTACACTGATTGTGGCAATGTATTATTTGACTCGTCGTTTTGGGAAATATCTGTTGTGACTTGAAATCGTATGGGTGGTTTGTTGTACTGATAATGTGTCCTTATGATGAAATTCTCTGTGATTGAATTGTGAATTGGAAATGTTGATATGAAATGTGATTGTCTGGTGGGATCGGGTTGTGCGCCGCAACACGAAGAAATAAGGGTGGCCGAGGTAATAAGGGTGGCCGAGGTAATAAGGATGGAATGTGATCACGTTGAAATGAATAATTTATGAAATTCTTGAATATGGTGTTGTTGGAAAGGAAAAAGAGGAAATCTGTGGAACTTGTGATTTTGATTGTTTATGTTGTTGTGCAATGCTTGCTAATTCTATTACTGTCTCTTATATGTGCATTGCTGATCTTACTTAGAGTAAAGTTTGTTCATACATACTAGTACTATTCCACAGTACTAACGTCCCTTTTGTCAGGGGTGCTACATTTTCTTATATGAATGTAGGTGGTTTTATGGCAGGTAATTCAGTCCACCGTTAGTAGTGCCTCCTCCCCACTCCGCAGTTGAATTAGTGAGCCCCACTTCCTCTCGGGGCCATGTGTGGTTCATGTCACCTTCTTTTGGGTCTATTTTGTACTGTAAGGTATAGCCGGAGCCTTGTTTCCGCCAAGTATTTTATAAAATCCTATCACTCGTAGAGGCTCCATAGACATAATGTGGGTATTGTACATATGTATTTTGGGTAGTGATAATCGTGGTCCACGTGGTAGAAGTATGTATGTTGAGTGTATCTTGCAACTATTTAGCACCATATTTTGTTAATGATAAGAGGTAGAAGTGAATTCAACTTGGAGTTTTATGTTAAGTCTCAAATTGCTAATTCACATGAATAAGGTATATGGAAATCACGGGGTAATGCATGGGATAGGTGAGGCAAATCCAGGTCTTCTTGACTGGGGTCACCCGGTTGAGTGCCGGTCGTGTCCCTCGATTTTGGGGCGTGACAAACTTGGTATCAGAGCCAAGGGTTTTAAAATGTCCTAGGATGTCTCGGATTCGTGTCTAGTAGAGCCCTTCTTTTCGGTGTGTTGTCGACCACGTCTATAATTAGGGGGCTACATGGACATTTAGGAAACACCCTTTTCATTGATATCTATATCGTGTGGTGAAGTGGAAAGTGAAAATATCCTTGTCTAACTCGTGCATTGTTCCAAAATTTTCTGTAATGGCACCAAAGAAGAGAGATCGACTCGACCTAGAGGCCAATGCCACCCCAAGTGTGGCTGTGAATTCTGTACCCGATGGCGTGGGTGAGAGCGAATCCCCGACCTTGAATCCACCTGGCCTTTCTGTTCCAGACCAGAGTGTTCCTATTCCTGCTGCGGCGGAGTGTGGTGCAACCCCTTCCGCTGATATTCCTGATCCTTCTTCGGTTCCAGCTTCCGGTCCCGGTGCTTCTGATGGGGACCTCAGGGGAGCTATTCATATGTTGACTCAGTTGATGGTCGCTCAGGCCCAAAGATCTCATGATGCCCCTGCGTCCTCTAGCGGACAGAGAGATTCCCCCGAGTCCAGAGTCAACCAGTTTCTACAGTTGGCCCCTCCAGAGTTCTCAGGTATTGATCCAGAGGCCGATCCGCAGGATTTTCTAGATGAGATGTACAAGACGCTTCGGGTTATGAAGGCTACATAGACAGAGGGGGTTGAGTTAGCATCTTACAGGCTGAGGGGAGAAACATATTCATGGTTCGAGATGTGGGAGAATTCCCGTGGGGAGGGAAGTCCTCCGGCGAGATGGGACGAGTTCGTTGATGCTTTCATGGATCACTTCTTGCCTGCCGAGACTATGGAAGCCTGTGCTACGGAGTTTGAGGTCCTCAAGCAGGGCAATATGAGTGTGCGGGAGTACCACATGGAGTTCATGAGGTTTTCCAAGTACGCTCCTCAGTTAGTATCGACTATGGATGCCAGAGTTCGACGGTTTGTTCAGGGCTTCAGTCCCTTGGTTGTGAATGAAGCTGCTATAGTTGCCTTGCACTCAGACATGAATGATGGTAAGATAGTGGGATTTGCCCAGGGCATGGAGGCTAGAAAATTGAAGATAAGGTCAGAGAGGGAGAGTAGTAGCAGGGCCCGGTCAGCGGGCCACTCGGGGAGTTCAGTTGGAGGAGGGAGACCAGTTTAGGGGAGAGGACCATCAGGGCCATCTCAGTCTTATGCTCAGTCCTCATCTAGTGCACCTTCATCAGTGCACCGTTATCAGCAGAGCAGTCTTTGGGGACCAGGATCAGACAGTAGGTTACCCCATCAGTCTTGTCGTCCAGGAGGGAGATTCCAGCAGCAGAGGAGGGCTCCGTGCCCTAAGTGTGGGAGGTTCCATACTGAGCCTTTTTACCTGGATATCCCGGTATGCTACGGGTGTGGGGTGAGAGGTCATATTCAATGGGATTTTTGTGCACCCAGTCAGGGCACGGATAGTGGTTTTGCTCAGCCATCCGGTTCTTTAATCGCCGCATCTTCAGTGCGTCCTCCAACTCCAGCAGGGCATGGTGCAGTTAGGGGTGGAGTACGAGGTAGAGGTGGACCCAGTCGCTTCTATGCTTTGAGTGATCTCCAGAGTGCGGAGGTTTCTCCAGATGTTGTTACAGGTATTCTGACTGTTCAAGCACTTGGTGTTTATGCTCTTATTGATCCGGGGTCCTCTTTGTCATATGTTACCCCATTTATTGCTTCAAGTTTTGGGATAGAACCCGAACAACTTCATGAGTTGTTCTATGTGTCAACTCTGGTTGGTGATTCTATTACAGCCGCGCGAGTCTATAGGAATTGTGTTGTCACGGTGTGTGGTCGAGATACCACGGCCGATCTTATCGAGCTTGGGATGGTAGATTTTGATGTTATCATGGGAATGGAATGTCTTTACTTGTGTTTGCTATACTCGACTTCCGAACCAGAATTATGAGGCTAGAGTTTCCTAATGAGTCAGTTATTGAGTGGAAAGGGAATGGTGTGGTGCCAAAGGGTAGGTTTATTTCCTACCTTAAGGCCTCGACGATGATTAAAAAGGGGTGTGTTTATCATTTGGTCTGGGTTGCGGATACCACTTCAGAAGTGTCTGCCCCCGAGTCCGTCGCAGTCGTGAATGAGTTTCTTGAAGTATTTCTGGATGAGCTTCTAGGGATTCCGCTAGATAGAGAGATTGATTTCAGGATTGATGTATTGCCAGATACGCAGCCAATATCTATTCCACCGTACAGAATGGCGCCAACAGATTTGAGGGAGTAAAGGAGCAGTTGAAAGACTTATTAGATAAGGGATTCATTCGTCCGAGTGTGTCACTGTGGGGCGCTCCGATTCCTTTCGACAGGAAGAAGGATGGGTCACTTCGGATGTGTATTGATTATCGGCAGCTCAACAAAGTCACTATAAAAAACAATTATCCATTGCCTCGGATAGATGATTTGTTCGACCAATTTCAAGGTGCGAGGTTTTTCTCCAAAATTGATTTACGGTCTGGGTATCACCAGTTGAAGATCAGAGAGCAGGATATTCCTAAGACCGCCTTCAGAACTCGTTATGGACATTTCGAATTTTTGGTGATGTCCTTTGAACTGACCAATGCTCCAGCGGCTTTCATGGATCTACTGAATCGGGTTTTCAAACTGTTTCTTGACTCCTTCGTGATTTTTTTTATTGATGACATCCTTGTCTACTTGTAGAGTCGGGAGGATCATGCTAATCACCTTAGGGCAGTTCTGTAGACTCTTCATCAGCACTAATTGTATGCAAGTTTTCAAAATGGGAATTTTGGTTGGAGTCAGTAGCATTTTTGGGTCATGTTGTTTCCAGAGAAGGGATTAAGGTTGATCCCTAGAAGATCACAGCAGTGAAGGATTGGCCTAGACCAACGACCCCGACAGAGATTCGCAGTTTCTTGGGTCTAGCTGGGTATTATCGGATTGTCGAGGGATTCTCTACCCTCACCTCCCCATTGACTAAATTGATGCAGAAAGCAATTAAGTTCCAATGGTCCGAAGCTTGTGAGAAGAGCTTTCAGGAATTGAAATCAAGATTGACTTCGGCACCGGTGTTGACTTTGCCAGAAGGTACGGAGGGATTTGTGGTTTATTGCAGTGCTTCAAGGGTTGGTTTAGGATGTGTGTTGATGCAACATGGGAAGGTTATAGAGTATTCTTCCAGGAAACTCAAGAATCACGAGAAGAATTATCCGACGCATGATTTAAAACTCGCGGCAGTTGTGTTTGCATTAAAAATCTGGCGGCATTATTTGTATGGGGTCCATGTGGACGTGTTCTAAGACCACAAGAGTCTCTAATATTTGTTCAAGCAGAAGGAGTTGAATTTAAGGCAGCGACGATGGTTAGAATTTCTTAAGGATTATGATATGAACATTTTGTACCATCCAGGGAAAGCGAATGTGGTGGCCGACGCTCTAAGTCGGAAGTCTATGGGTAGTTTGGCTCATTTGAAAATGGATCAGAGGCCTTTAGCTCGGGAGATTTATCAATTGGCCAGTCTGGGGGTCTGTCTCTCGACCTCAGGCGAGGGAAATATTATGCTGCATAATGGAGCAGAATCATCCCTTGTAGCGGAAGTCAAGGAAAAACAGTGTATGGATCCAACATTGGCGCAGTTGAAGGAGGCAGTTTTGAATAACAAGATTTTGGTGTTTTCACTCGGTAGCGATGATGGTGTTTTACGGTGCCAGGGAAGGCTATGTGTTCCATATGTGGATAATCTTCGGGAGAGGTTAATGGCGGAGGCTCACAATTCTAGGTATTTCGTGCACCTAGGATCTACGAAAATGTATCATGATCTCCCGGAAGTTTATTAGTGGAGTGGTATGAAGAGAGGTGTGGCAGACTTTGTATCTAGATGTCCTAATTGTCAGCAGGCGAAGGCCGAGCATCAAAGGCCTGATGAGTTGACGCAGCTTATGGAAATACCGATGTGGAAATGAGAGATGATCAATATGGACTTTGTGGTGGGGTTACCTCGCACTCCACGTAGGTTCAACTCGATTTGGGTGATAGTGGATCGACTCACGAAGTCGGTGCATTTCTTGCCAATCAAGTCCACCGATACTGCAAGACAGTACGCTCAGTTGTATATCAAGGAAATAGTCAGGCTTCACGGTACTCCAGTTTCTATTATCTCGGATTGAGGGGCCCAATTCACAGCTAACTTTTGGAAGAAATTTCAGCAAGGTTTGGGTACTCAGGTAAATCTCAGCACATCATTCCATCCACAAACTGATGGGCAGGTAGAGCAGACTATTCAGACGCTTGAAGATATGTTGCGAGTTTGTGTATTAGATTTCAAGGGAAGATGGGATGATCACTTGCCGCTTATAGAATTTGCTTATAAAAACAGTTTCCATGCTAGTATCCAGATGACCCCATTTGAGGCATTGTACGGAAGAAGGTGTAGATCTCCGATTGGGTGGTTCGAGGTTGGTG
>ML357336.1:38340-55962 GCA_005239505.1 Nicotiana paniculata | reverse complement strand
TATATATAATCGTATATAATTAATGTATATTTTATGTAAACCATCTAAAACATAAACAGTAAAGCCAATCGGCAATTTTGTAAAATCACAAATTATTCAGATTAAATCACACGCACACACCCTTCCGACATATAAAATGCATATAATGTAAGCTCTATGCATTGATAGGTTAAAATCATCATTTTCACATAAAATTAAAGATTTTAGTTATACGCATTAACATTGTAAAGATTCCTTTATACTATCAAAGAATTTTATCTTGTGATAGAATGATAGTTATTACTAATTTTATCAGATTACTAATTAATATTTTTAAAAATTTACTCGTAGATACGTAACGAATGGCCTTATTATATAAATATTTTTACAACCATCGGATAAAACTTGCACTCTTAAGTTTTAGGCTATAATACTATAATGCATAGACGCATCCCTAATATTGTTTTTTGTTTTGTTTCATTTTTGCACCTAAACCAATAGTAGTACCTATAAAATTCTTGAAGCGGAGATAAATCATTTCAATAAGACACATATTTTGTAGCTCCGAACAAACTAAATTTCCAATAAGTTTGTATACAGTTAAAATCGGGCCCACCTAATTTTACTATTTGACCGAGTTCAGGGAGTTGCGTCGAGACTCGGCCCCATAGTGGTTCAGACTAAAGCACGAAGACGAGATACCGAGTTTTGGGATTCGAGGTACCTGTTGAAATCGAGGCTAGTAACGACCGAGACCAAATGAGGATGACATCGAGCATGATCGAAGATAGCATGATAATGGAAATGCGAGATATCCGTGACAGGTCGAAGATCATGGTGGGAATCTCGGAACAGATCAAATCAGGAACGACAAAATAGTTAATCATGAGATTTCCTTCCTAATTAGAGATATACCATAAGAAGAATTCCCCTACTATATAAAGAGTAGTTCTAATCATTTGTAAGGGACATTGTTTACAGATATCAAAGTAATAAAATACTCTTTCTCATTTACATTCTTTTTTCATCAGCTTGTTATATTTTTAAATTGTTCTTGCACCAATCAGTTTGAGGGTACTCTAACTCGAGGGCTGAGCTCTATTCAAACACTGATTTACTTTACCTTATTGTTGATTACTATTATTAATCTTCATATTTATCAGTTGATGTTAAGTGAAATCACGTATTTTTAAAACCACCTTATAAGTTTGATTGTTATCAAATTTTAAGGGTAAACGGTTTGGCGCCCACCGTGGGGCTAAGGATAATAGTGATAGTTTAATACTGATTCCGATAACACACACTGCTTTACACTGGTTCTTATAAGACTCTTTGTTTTCAGGATAAACATGTCAAACTCACAAGAAGCACCTACACATGGTGACAACGACCTTGGATTTCATGGGGAAAAAGCCAATATAGCGCCCCAAGGATTAAGGTGCCACATGCTGACCTCGAGGGAATACCAATTGCGAATCTTGTCGATGTCAGTTCACATATCGCTCTAAATGCAAATTTGGGCGTTGTTCCCGAAGGTAACGTACACAGGGAAGTTCGATTAGGTGGTCGAGGTACGCATGGCAGAGAAGATGGTGGAGTTAGCCTCCAATTGATATTTGAGATGCTACAGGATCAACAAACCGCTATAGCAGAACTACAAAATCAGTACCATGCACCAAGTGGGGTCGAATATGAGCCTCTACCAGAAGTTATTCACAGGGCCGAACCTGTACCGGAGAGATCCAATGCCAATAAATCGAGGACTGACCCTACCATTATGAAAATGCTCGAGGAACACACTAAGCAAATTGAATCAGGAGAAAAGAAAATCAAGGCAAACAACAAAAAGGTAAAAACATACAACTCCTGGGTTGACCAAATACCAGGGGCACCACCGATTTTAAAAGGTTTGGACTCGAAGAAATTCATGCAGAAGCCGTTTCCCCCAAGTGCGGCTCCGTAGCCCATTTTGAAGAAATTTTGCACGCCGAAAATCCCCAAGTACAATGGGACCATCGATCCTAATGAGCATGTCACCTCTTATACATGCACAATAAAGAGGAATGACTTAGAAGAAGATGACATTGAATCTGTTCTGCTGAAGAAATTTGGAGAAACTCTGTCGAAAGGGGCAATGATATGGTATCACAATCTGCCACCAAATGCCATCGATTCCTTCGCCATGCTTGCAGATTCCTTCGTGAAGGCACACGCCGGAGCAATAAAGGTTTCGACTAGGAAGCCGGACCTCTTTAAAGTGAAACAGAAGGACAACAAAATGTTAGGGGAATTCGTATCTCGGTTCCAGATGGATTTCATAGACCTACCCCTGGTTACAGATGATCGGGATATTCATTCTTTTACCCAAGGTTTGAACGAACAGAGTTCGGTAGCATCACGACAGTTGAAGTAGAATTTAATTGAATATCCAGCAGTGACTTGGGACAATGTGCATAATCAGTACTAGTTAAAGATCAGGGTCGAGGATGATCAATTGGGGACCCTTTCCAGTTCTGCCTATTCAAACAGGCCCGTTGGCAAAGTTTAAAGGGACATCGACATAGAACCCCGATCGAACAGAGATCGGTATCAACCATACAACGCAGATTGTATGAACAGCGACCCAAGACACAATCTCGTTCGAAATGATCGAAGAAATGACCAAGGACAGAGCTCTCGAGGGCTCATGACAAAACGTAGCTTCGATAAACATGTCGATCCCACAGAAGCAACAGGATTATCAGAATACAACTTAAGCATCGACGCATCAGGCATTGTGTCAACCATTAGGAGAATCAAAGACACTAAATGGCCAAACCCCTACAAACCGATCCATACCAAAGAAACCCCAAACAAATATGCAAATACCATGGTACCCATTGTCATAGAACCGAAGACTGCAGACAGCAGGGAGAGGAGGTGGCCCGGCTATTCAATGAGGGGCACCTTCGAGAATTCTTGAGTGACCAAGCTAAAAATCACTTCAGAGATAGGGATGCAAACAGGAAAAACGAACAGGAAGAACCACAACACGTGATACATATGATCGTTGGTGGGGTCGACATACCACAAGGGCCCGTGTTCAAACGCACCACGGTATCGATCACCAGGGAGAAATGGACTCGTGACTATGTACCAGAAGGCACCTTGTCATTCAATGCGAAGAAGCAGATGGGATCTCACAACCCCACAATGATGCATTGGTAATATCTATCTATGAATAAAATTCAGGTTAAACATGTTTTAATTGATCCAGGGAGCTCGGCCAATATTGTTCGATCGAGGGTCATGGAGCAGCTCGGCCTACAGGACCAGATCGTTCCCGCAGCTAGGGTTCTCAATGGTTTCTACATGGAAAGTGAAACAACTAAAGGCGAAATCATTTTGCTAGTAAACGTAGCTGAGACTATTCAAGAAACAAAATTCCATGTGATCGAGGGCGATATGAGATACAACGACCTGCTCAGAAGACCCTGGATTAACAACATGAGGGTAATCCATTCAACCCTTTACCAAATACAAAAATTCCCGACGCCAGATGGAGGAAAACGGTGTATGGGGAAAAATATGCTGCCAAAGAAATGTTCGCGATCGATGAAGTAATACTGATACCAGCACTCTCGTCAGCAAAGGGATCAAAGTCAAATGAAAAAAAAAGGTTAAATAGCAACCACAGGCACCAGCCTCAACTCAGTTGGAGAAGCATCGAACGGACAGGACGATGACTACTTGATCCCTTGATCCTTCATAATCCCCGAGGATTCCGACGCCACCAAATCGACTGTCGAAGAGCTGGAGCAAGTCGTACTGATCTAGTACCTACCTGAGCGAAAGGTATACCTGGGCACGGGTTTAACCCTCGACCTCAGGAAAAATCTCATTAAATTCCTTATCGATAATATGGATTTTTTTGCTTGGTCCTACCTTTACATGACAGGGATCCACCACAGATCACTACACATCGACTGATCTTGGACCCGAAGTTCCGCCCAGTAAAACAAAATAGAAGGCCCCAGTACGAGGTAAAACATGCATTCATCAAGGACTAGGTAACCAAACTTCTCAAAATAGGATCCATTCGGGAGGTAAAGTATCCTGAATGATTAGAAAATGTATTCGTAGTCCCTACAAAGGGAAACAAACTTAGAATGTTCGTAGACTATAAGGATTTAAACAAAGCGTATCCTAAAGACTCATTTCCTCTGTCGAATATCAATCCCATGATCGATGCCACGGCTGGCCACGAGATCCTTAGTTTTCTCGATGCATACTCTGGGTACAATCAAATACAAATGAACCCAGAGGATCAGGAAAAGACTTCCTTCATCACTAAGTACGACACCTATTGTTATAATGTAATGCTGTTTGGACTAAAAAATGCTGGTGCTACTTACCAACCTTAGTAAATCGAGTGTTCGAAAAATAAATAGGTAAATCTATGGAGGTCTATATTGCCGATATGCTAGTTAAGTCCCTGCGAGCAGAGGACAATTTGAAACATTTGCACGATACCTTCAACATACTAAGGAAGTACAGCATGAAGCTCAATCCGAAGAAATGTGCATTCGGGGTCGGTTCGGGCAAGTTCCTCGGCTTTACAGTATCAAATCGGGGGATCGAGATCAAACCCGATAAAATCAAGGCAATCGAAGACATCACAGTCGTGGATAATGTTAAGGCCGTACAAAGATTAACGGGGTGCATAGCCGCCCTAGGCCGATTAATCTCGAGGTCTTCAGATAGGAGTCATCGATTCTTCTCACTTCTCAAAAAGAAGAAAATTTTTGCATGGACCCCGGAATGCCAACAAGAATTAGAAGAATTGAAGCGGTACGTCTCGAGACCGCCGCTGCTTCACACTCCGAAAGCGGACGAGCAACTCCATTTGTACTTAGTAGTCTCGGAAGTCGCGGTAATTGGGGTCCTAGTTCGAGAGGAGCAAGGTACGCAATTTCTTGTTTACTATGTTAGTCAAACTTTAGGTGAGTCTGAGACCCGATACCGACGCTTAGAAAAATTAACGCTTGCCCTAATAAGCGCCTCTTGGAACTTAAAATCATATTTTCAACGTCACCCAATTTGTGTGGTGACCACTTATCCTCTTTGCAATATTTTTCATAAGCCCGAACTCTCGGGCTGATTGGCCAAATGGGCCGTCTAAATGAGTGGGTACGATATCGAGTATCAACCCCGAACGGCCATCAACTCTCAAATCTTAGTAGACTTCGTCGCCTACTTTACGCCAGCCCTCGTACCTGAGGTCGAAAAGGAACTATTATTGAAAACGGGTACATCATCGGGGGTGTGGACCCTCGTCACAGATGGCGCTTCGTACGTGAAGGGGTCCGGGCTAGGCATAATTTTGAGCCGCCCGCGGGCAATACAATTAGAAAATCTATCAAAACTTCCAAGTTGACTAACAATGAGGCCGACTATGAGGCCATGATTGCAGGTCTCGAGCTAGCTAAGAGTTTGGGAGCAGAGGTCATCGAGGCCAAATGCGACTCCTTACTTGTGGTAAACCAAGTCAACAGAACTTTAGAAGTTCGAGAAGATCGAATGCAGAGGTACTTGGACAAACTACAGGTGACCCTACATCAGTTTAAAGAATGGAACCTACAACATGTACCTCGAGAACAAAACAGCGAGGCCGGCCCCCTTTCAAA
This sequence comes from Nicotiana paniculata, assembly GCA_005239505.1. Taxonomy (NCBI): domain Eukaryota; kingdom Viridiplantae; phylum Streptophyta; class Magnoliopsida; order Solanales; family Solanaceae; genus Nicotiana; species Nicotiana paniculata. Next base: position 50,317 of record ML357336.1, on the reverse strand, counting down.
TTTGGGGTCATCAGTCGAAGACGACGAGATTACCTAGGGGACTATCAGAAAACTTTCGAGTCAGTAATCGAAGAAGGACACGCCGAAATGAACTCCACAAGTCTAACATGGGATTTGAGGGATAAATATATCGAGTACCTAAATAACGGGAAGCTTCTTCTCTTTTTATCCTTCGCCGATTTTAGGACCGGAGTCGAAGTCTTCTCCTCACCAGATGGGGGCCTCATGACAGCATTTTTTCCCAGGCCTGTGTACAAGGAAATCGAGTTAGTATGAGAAGAACATTTAGATCAGGCCACTATACACTTGAAGGAAAACTTACCATGTTTTTTGGCCTCCCATCGGCCCTTGGATAAGTCGTACCATACATGTTCGACGTAAGTTGATGTCGAGACTAGGTCCTTGACCCAACTCTTGAGATCGGGGATGGCACCGGGTATCCAAGAAGTGGCTACATCGAAAAGAACGTCAGTTAGAAACAACAAAGAAGCCAAGTAACAAACAAAAGGGGATCGTACTTACATTTCATATTCCACTTCTCAGGAAAAGGTATCTTCTCGGTCGGAATTAGGTCCGAGATGTTTACCCTGACGAAGCGAACCATCCAACCTAGGTCATTGTCCTCTTCTATGCTGGATATGAAGACTTTGGTGGCTCGATGTTGGAGCCTTATTAACCCACGCCAGTAAAGTCGGGGGCTGTCTAACCTGACGAGATAGTCGAGGGTGAAGGGGAGCCCGTCAATTTTGCTCGAGAAGAGTCGAAGCAATATATCAATCCTCCAAAATAAGGGATGAATTTGACCAAGAGTCACTCGGTAATTATTCCAGAAGTCCACGATGACTGGGTCGAGGGGATCCAACGTGAAAGGGTAAGTGTATACACTCAGATACCCTTCCACGTGGGCGATAATACTTTCATCTGAAGCCGATATTACGACCTCCTTATTCTGCCAATTGCAGTCCTCCTTCACTTTCTCGAGGTAGGTCTTGGGTATTGAGCATATATATCTCGATACCGGCTCACATCGACCACGAACCGACGAGGTTTTCTCGGTCTTGAAATCGGAGTTTAGCACACACCCTCCAGGAATACATTCTTGAAGGCGAGGTTCCATCGGCGCTTTCTCACCGGCCGGTCGAGAAGATGAAGCAGCCTTTTTCTGCGGTACCTTTTTTGACGTTTTAGCCATTTTTTGTTAGAAGAAAGTAAAAGTAAAGTTTGAATCAATAAGAATATGGCTTATTTATGGGATTCACGGCGACGGTTCAAAGGCACTAGTGGCCGACCAACCAACTGACACTCATTAATACCTTGGGAAACTGTACCGACAGGACGTTTCAGTTATTTCCGCCGCGTACGTCACGAGGGTAACGTCATGACAAGTCAGGGCAAAAATCGAAGGCTCAATTCATTTCTTATCATTACACTCCAAAAAACGAGGGGACTATCTGTATACGTTTAAAACCGGGCCCACCTGATTTTACTATTTGACCGAGGCCGAGGAGTTGTGTCGAGGATCGGCCCCATAGTGGTTCAGACCGAAGCACGAAGACGAGATACCGAGTTTTGGGATTCGAGGTACTTGTTGAAATCGGGGCCAGTAACGATTGAGACCAAATGAGGATGAGATCGAGCAAGATCGAAGATAGCATGATAACGGAAATGCGAGATATCTGTGACGGGTCGAAGATCGTGGCGAGAATCTCGGAATGGATCAAATCAGGAACGGCAAAATAGCTAATCATGAGATTTCCTTCCCTAATTAAAGTTATACCCTAAGTAGAATTCCTCTACTATATAAAGAGGAGTTCTAATCATTTGTAAGGGACATGTTCAGAGACTGCAAAGCAATATAATTCTCTTTCTCATTTACATTCTTGTTCATCAGCTTGTTATACTTTTAAACTGTTCTTGTACCAATCAGTTCGAGGGTACTCTACCTCGAAGGCTGAGTTCTATTCAAATACTGGTTTGCTGTACTTTATTGTTGATTATTATTATTAATCTTCATATTTATTAGTTGATATTAAGTAAAATTACGTATCTTTAAAATCACCTTATAAGTTTAATTATTATCCAATTTTAAGGGAAACAAAGTCAGTCGTTGCCAATGAGGAAAGTTAGATCAAGGACCTCATAGGACACAAAAACACAAACACGTAACAAAGCTCTTCACACAGCAGAGCACCCCAAAACTATCCACTAATGGCTGGTTTAAATTGTGTCCGACCAAAATTATCTTGTGAGCACCCCAAGCCTAATTGACACAATTTATCCTCCTTTTAGGCATTTAATCAAAAAGCAAAAAAAATACTAAGCACATTCAGAGAGCCGCCATTCAATTCAGCCTAATTTAAGGCAGTATCATTCTTTGTGAAGATGCACCATCATGTTATTTGCCAGGGGAGTACGTACCTTATAGCAGCAGTATCATAGGAGACTGCTCTGTCGAAATTTTTCCTAGATCTGTATATAGAAAAACTAAAATATTGAGGTTAAATATAAAAAGAATGATTATTATACTGATTTGTTCGTTAGCCTTTTTACATATTGTGATACATTCTGAGTACGCCACTACCACTGTTTCATATTACCATTTTCTGGCTATAAGACCAGGTTGCAATTAATTGGAGAACAACAAAAACATAGGGTAAAGGCACACGCAATCGGACACTGCAGTAAAGTATCTGTAACGTTTGTATGTCCGGGTAATAATGACAACTTCGATTTGAGCAAGTTATTTGGAAGGCAATTGGAACCCAAAACATAATAATAACCAAATTGAACATTTAAACTTCAACAGAAAACCTCTGAAAGAGTAGTCTTACTTAAAAATGTTAAGAAATCATACTACATTTGTTCCTTAGTCACTTTACACAAACAAACACTATTCATTCCTGGACGGAAGTTGTCAAGTGATGTACTAACAGTAGTGTGTTAGTCCCGTTTGTAAAAATAAAAAATACTGATAGTAGCAAAGGGAACAATACAAAGCCTCTGTATCTAGTTATTTTTTAGTTCCCGCTATCTATTTAGTTTCAAAATGATGATTTATTTCATATACTCCATCTGTTCAGCTCCTCAGAAGAGGCTCTTGACAGATCTTCATTTGCAGATCTTGATAATGACATCGAACAGTCTGTTGAAGAGCCAAATCAAGAATTAATATTAGTCGAATATAGTACAGATTAAACAAAAAAAAAAAAAGAAGATTAATTTAAGTATTAAGAACAGAATTTTTTTTTTTTGACAAACAGGGGAGGATTAACCTTTTGTGGCTGAGCTGTAGCATCTCTTGCAATGAAGAATAGCACTTTGTATTCCGTCATTTTGCTCCAACAGTGAATCGTCTCTCCGGTTCATCGGCGACATTGAAACTCCGCCAACGGATGCCATCGAACGGCTCTTCCTTAGCTGTTTGCGCACAACCCCAAGTACAGCAACTCGGCTCCCTTGTTTTCCCTCCTCTGATGATTTTCTGGGTAAGCCCAATGACTGCATTGACGGAGAACACAGTTGACTTGCTCTTGAAACATTGTCTGATGTTTTTATATTGTCGGTGTACCTTTTGGAAGCTCTGGAATACAAAGGCTTCATCAACTTCAAATATTTGGGCATATCTTGCTTTGACGAGTCTTTAACTGAAGAGACCTCTTCTTCTTTTCCAACTTGGTTTCCTTTTAAAGTTTTATTATATCTGAAGGAAATACAGCTGGCTGGAACCTCCTCTACCTTGCATTTCGTCGTAAACCGATTGCTCTGTGCTTTAGGAGACAGTTTCTGTTCTTGCATTTTCGGACTCGCCGCAGAAGAACCGTCAACTCCTACTTTCTCTGGCTTTGACTTCCTGAAACTCAAGAAACAGACACGAAATTTAGGAGCTGATCTGAGTATAGAATTCGGAGAAAGAGGCTTGGAGTTGGAGTTGGAGTAGTCAAGTGGAAAAGGTTTTGGTTTAAAAAACACATCTTTAGGTGAGTCGGGTAAATTTGTTTCAGAAACGGATTTGGTGTTGTTGTTTTCTTTAGGGTGTCCTGTGAATACCAAATCGAAGAAGGAGTCTTCGTCGTCATTGGTTTTATCATCATTTTCCAGTGGTCTGTGTGCGTAGTCGACAAAATTATTACTAACAGAATCAAGATCAGAAACGATATCTCTAACGGCGGCAGTACGCCAGAATTTGAGTATGTTAAAAGCTTCCATTGATTTCGAAAAACAAGTAGGGTAGTATGAGGAAAGAGGATTTGAATGTTAAGAATGGACAAATATAGCTAAAGCATGGTGCTTTATATATAAGCGAGAATGGAGTTTCGAGTTGATGTAAGCTTCTCTACTTTTTGAAATACAAAAAAGAGAAGAAGACTGAAGAGTGAAGAGCAATGAAAAGATTTGTTGTTTTCGTCGTTTTTATAGGTAAAAGAGATAGAGCCATCGTCATGTGAGGAGCAGAGTTTCAGTTAATTAGAAAAGCAGATACTCCCCTACTACAATTCTCGTGCGTCCGCGTATGCACAATTACATACCATGGACTAGAGGTTAATTTTACGGAGTAAAAGTCTGAAATTTGGGTAACCTCCAATAAATATCAGAAACTTTACTTTTCATTTTTACAGCCTTTTACTGGTCCAACACTCTCAACGTTTCCCTATTCCAACGTTGAAAGTCTCATAGTAGTATATAGCTTATTAAATTCACAGAAAAAAACTAACTTTATGATGACTAACTAATTATGAACTATAGGTCTCCCGCAGGTGCAATAACCCATGGTCTTACCCTTGAACTATATAGGAGTATTATTTACTTAGATGTTAAAATATAAAATTGATTCATTTCGAATTTGTTGCTAGAAGGAAAAAGTTAATGTAGCACTATCGGCTTAAATCCTAAATCCAAAAAGTTTATATATACATATGATAATATATCATTATTGGTGTTGAAAAGCGATAGAACATAGTTATAAAAAGGGCTCTTTGTATCTCTAAGGGGATATCTAGGTTGTGGAAAACTTGTATTTTGTGATAATTTTTATGGATCATAACTTAAGCGGTGATTGTTGCATATCCTCTTCCGCACAGAAGAAACCATTTAGTCTCCTAATCTAGTGTTATTTACAACTGAAATACTACACAAATAACGTCAATTTATCCGTTTTAAACCTTGGCAGAAGTGAAAATCAGGTACAAGAAGAGAGAAACTAATTAAAGAGAATGAAAAGAGGAGGAGTAGCATTTCGATTTTCGAGTAAAAAGGATTGGACACAATTAGGGATAGTGTAGAGAAGCTCTTAAGGAGGAGAGAAACTTCCAAAAGAAAAGACTAGTAAAAGGGGAAGACGTAAGTAACGTCGTTGTTTTTCTGAGGGACTAGTCAGTCTCATCTTTTTCTTTTCCTTCACTACATGTTAAGAAGAGTATATTATAAACTCTGACATTTGGCTCTTTGAATTCTGCAAATTCGAGGACTCAACGGTGGGCACGCTCGTTGCTAGACTTGGAGCTTTTTCTTTTTTTTTTTAAATTCTTTTGAAAGAGTTTAGTCAGATGGGCTCGTTGCATTAAAGTTTGACTTGCTTCTTTCAAAAGCTCTTTGTACTAGTACTTGTATAAAAGCTAAAGAGGTAAAATTGGATACCTTAAAAATGTAATTGTAAAGTGTTAAAGAACGTGAAAGGATGAAAAGTAGAAAAAAGAAGAGAAATAAAGTGAGCTACAAATTTTCTTTTTTTATAAAAGAAGGAAGAGTGAGTTTGCAAATGTTTCTTTCTTTTTGACCAAGTGTGACTACTCTCTTTCTTCATAGCTAATCAAAGCTCTAAAGTCTAATACTCTCTCTATATATATGCTGCTATTAATTTGTGTTTGTGAAGCTAAGTCCAAATAAAACCCAACCTTATCCACAAGAGGATTGTAAAGTTGTAGTCCATTATTGGATTTGTCTAGCAAAAACAAAAAGAACGCCATAGATAATAAATGGCTCCCCACTATCAGGGCAAGTGAACTCCCTAATGTCCCATGTCTTGCATGACCAGTTATTAAAATATTAATGTTTTTACCTAAGCCACACGTAGGATATTAACTTGAAGGGTTTAGTGTAGCCATTTGTTTGGACATGGGAAATTATGAGTACAAAAGCAAATATTGGGTATTCGTTTTTTCAATCCAATCGGATACAAGTACACATCTTTTTACGGCTGAGCTGCAATATTAGCAATCGGTTCGGACGAATACGTTAGTTTTTACTTAGACATTATATTTATATTAAGACATTTATTGAATGTATATACAAAGATTTTATTTAAACCCAAAAAATTAAAAACAAGCTATGAACTCATTAGCAGATTCAGAATCTGTAAATTTCAAATCTTAGTTTATTAATGTCTCGTCAATTAGCTTCATTCGGACCTCATGCCCATAGTGGTTGTACGAGCAACAAATGATCCAAGCTGTTCCGGTTTGTTTCATGTTGTGACTGAAACCTCATAAATATTCTATTGTGCTCTTTCTTGATACACCTTAGTACAATTTAAATCGAAAAACTTTTTTACAATTTAAATCGAAAGAACCTATAGGAGTATCAAGTAAATGAAATGTTGTCGTTTTAAACCTTACAGAGCTGAAAATTAATGAGGATACGACAAGAGACAAAACACTAATAAGAATGAAAAAAGGAGTAGTACTTGGAATAAAAGGGATTGAACGGATTTTGGGGCAGTGAAGCTCTGAGGATGGTGACAATAAACTTCCAAAAAGAAAAGGAAAAGAAGATCCAAAAACAAAATATTCCAGAAAAGGGTAGACGTACGTAAGTCATGTCTTTGTTTTTCTGAGGGGGACTCTCGCCTTTCTCTTTTATTCTCTTTTCAGTCTGTTATTAGAATTTGACGGGTCGTAGTCGTAGACCAAGACACTTTGGCTTATTTTGTTTTAACTAAAACGTGATAATACACTTATGTGAGTGATGATACGTTAATGCTAGTTAAACTTAATAATCATTAGATCTACAAAGGTAATAATTACTGAACGGAGTAAAGGGGAGTCCGGAATCTAAATGTGATCTTTTTGGACAAGTGTAACATAAATGTATCTAAAAAAAGAGAGAGGCTATTCTATATATAACGTTTGTTTTAAACCGCGCTATACTTTAATGGTGTTTTAGCCGTTAAAGTATAATGCAATTTAAAACAACATTATATATGTATAACACAATGTATAAACCGCGCTATGCTTGGCTGATATGACAGATATGTATAGCGCCTTTAATAACCACGTTATATATGTATAGCGTAGTTATAAAGCGCGTTATACCTAGATAAATAGAGCCCCTTCTTCTTCCCCACGATCAGAACCAGACGCCCCCATTTTAAAAAAAGTTATAACAGAAACGATCCCTCCCCCCCCCCCNCCAAATTTCATCTTTTCAAAATTATAGTGGACCCCACCCGTCATACAAAAAGATAAGAACGTAGGACCCACATCTTAGCAAATCATTCTATTGTTGTGGTTTCATCGTTTCGTACTCAAATTTTCAACTCATCGACTTTCCGAAAAATATAAATCGATGTATTCTGATTTAGTTTATGTCGAAACTCGTATAGTAATGCATATTAGTTGTCTTGAATGTGTTTCAATGTTATTTTTTGTTTTGTTTGCAATTAAACTAGTATGTTATTTTTATCCGGACTAAGATATTAGTGTTCTAAAAAAATATGTAAAAATTGAGAAATCATTTTTTTTTGTTAATAAAAATGTTAATATATTTTTTTTACTATTTTATATGTATTTTCGTGAATGTGATGTTATTAAAATGTATTTGTTGTTTTTATCTAATTTAGATTATTTATTTGCTTAAAGACTAGTGCTCTTTTAGCGTAGTAAAATGTATAGTCTTTTAGCGTAGTAAAATGTAGAGCCTTTTAGCGTAATCCTTGTAGTTTAAGTATCTCTTATATTGATAGATCAAACACAAACTCTGTCCAATTTACAATTTACAAAAATTAATTATTTAATTTATAAAACAAACACACAAAATGATGAAAATATTGAAATTGACACACATAAGAATTCAGGATAGCTTGGCGCTACTGAGCCTCAAATATTGAGCCTGGAACCCATAGGTATATACTCTGTCCAATTAAATAATTAAAAATATTAATTTATAAAACAAACACACAAAATTATAAAAATATTGACACATATAAGAATTCAAGATAGCTTTGTGCTATTGGGCTCAAATATCGAGTCTAGAACCCATAGATATATACTCTGTCCAATTAAATATGATAAAAAATAATTATTTAATTAAAGATCAAATATACAATTAATATTGTTTAATTTACAGTAGACGACATGGATGTGCTGCCTATGCATCCCAGACCTGTCTCTGAGCTATTAGCGTTAATCCGCCTACGTATGGAAGGGAGAGCTACTGGTCCAGACTCTCCGCGCTAGGAGAGTGGACGACTTGTAGGATTTTATGAAGGACATAGTTCTCCATCCCCGTGTAGTCCACCGTCTGCGGAATACGGGCTTCTACAGGATATTTGGGATCGGGCGGCTGCAGCTCGACTAGTCTTTGATCATGGCCCTGATAAAGCGGTGGCGACCGGAGACACACACTTTCCACCTGCCCATTGGCGAGGCCACCATCACGCTGCAGGATGTGGAGGTTTTACATGGGCTGCCTGTTGATGGACTGCACGTTGCATTGCCTCTGGGCATGAGAGAGATGACGCGTGGCCAGTATTTGGACATGCTGCTGTAATTCACTGGCTTCAGGCCACAGGATGAGACTGCATACTCAGGGGCCAGTCGCATGAGTTTGACAACTATTAGACACCATTTGGAGATATTGCACCCCGACATCACCGGCGCGACAAATGATCTACATATTCACTGGTATACGAGGTTGTTGTTGCTCCTTCTGTTTGGTGGAGTCTTGTTTCCGAACACTTCGGGGAACCTAGTCAGCTTGCGATTTCTTCATCATCTTCAGCTGCTAAATGATTTACCCCAATACAGCTGGGGTGCTGCTGTTCTCGCCTACATGTACATGCATCTGTGTTGGGCGAGCATGGGCACCCAACATGACGTATGTGAATTTTTGCCGCTTCTACAGGTGAGAACATATTCGAATATCTCTGTTCATTCCTTCCAATTCTATCTAGTCAAAATTTATCTTAAACTTTACGTCAACTTTGTATGTTAGGTTTGGACTTGGGAGCGGTTCCTGCAGTAGCAGCCACCTCTACCACCATTACCTTCGGATGTACCACCTCTGTTTCTCCCTCTAGCTAGGAGGTGGGTTCACCGGCGTGGATATGTACGAGATTACGATGCTCGGCATAATATCCCCCTTTGCAGGGATGTGTTGGATATGCTGGAGGGCGCACAGGTAAATGTATACCTAAACTTACTTGGTATAGCTTCATATGTGTTGCGCATAGTCACATTTTCTGTTGTTATTTGATAGTTCATATGGACGCCATACAACGACGACTTGATAGGTGGCATGCCCGATTATTGCTCGGCCAGTCGACTGATTTGGAGAACTTTCGTCCCGCTGAAGTGCCTCGATATTGTGGAGTATCATGCCACAGAGCGGGTACTTCGACAGTTTGGCTGTTCGCAGTATATACCGAGGGGCCTACATGGGATGCTACACATTATCAGTGGGATGATCGTTCCAGGGTGGACGACGCATATTTAGCATGGCTAGAGGCGCAGGTCGATACTTGGGACCAGCGAGCTGACCTGATTCCACCCCCCGTCACAGATCCAGATGGAGACTATTCAGCTCTATATGCCCTGGTACCGCCGCGTTACCCAACTTTTTGTCGGGAATTCCATTCATCAAGTTGGCGGTCGGTACGTTTCATACGCCGGGCGGCACGAGGCCCTGGTATGTTTTCTGTTATTATTAATTATATAACTGTAACTTATGCAATATCTGTAGTTTACATTTTATACGTTGTGCAGGCTACTGGACTACATATAGTCTACCAGATGGGACTGCAGATGCAGCAGCATGCCCGCGAGGGAGAGGCCACTTTGCACGATTACCAGCGCTTGGGACACGACCCTACTTATGTGGCGCCAGAACAGTACCAGCGAGGCAGGGGTGTCGCACGAGGAAGGGGTACCCAACGAGGCAGGGGTGCCCCATGAAGCAGGGGTGCCACACAGGGTCGTGGTGGGCGGTGAAGAGGTGGTCCCCAGCAAGGGGGCGTGGAGGCCCCTGTTGATGATGTTGATGTTGATCTGTTGGGTGACCTACATGAGCCGCACGAGTATCCCATCAGTATGACGTCATACAGCCTTGAGATGCATCTCACTCCAGGGACTTCGCAAGTGACCCCGTCAGGTCCATTATTGATCACGGGCACGGACCTTACCGGAGAGGATTGGTATTCACACTTCCCCGACCCATTGACCGCTGCTAAGGATCGGCCGACCCGAGATTTGGATAGTGGGCGCTGAGTGAGTTATGGCTCATCATCTAGGCGCATATATGATTTTATTAGTATTAAATTTATATCTGTTTTTACTTTTCCCATTTATTTTCCATAACTTTATTAATTTTCTTATTAAGTCTTCATCCCCGCCCGTCACGGAGGCCCCTTTGTGCGATGCTGACATTGCTGCGACAGATGATTATATTCAGGAGCCCGACGAGACCATGGTAAGACAATCTAAATTGTTATGACTTAATATATATTTTCCTATACTGAGCTGACTTATTCTTCTGTAGGTTTCTACTGGACCGACGGCCTCTTCTACCGATCCTGCCAGCACCACTGATGATCATTCTGCAGCACATCCTGCTATAAAGAGGCGACGTGATGAGGATGATCCTGATAGCGTAGCCGGGTGGGATGGGATGCGCCTCAGGCCAGCGGCTGCATTGAAGCACACAGGATGTGAGGCGCATTGATATTTTTTTTGTATTTTATGTAAATATTAACAACAATTTTTATGTTTACATAATATGCGCATTATGTTTTTATTTCCCCGTTCCTTCTTTATTTTAATACTACAACACAAACACAAACATAGCAACTTAACATAATTTAAATTCAGTACAACTAATGAAAATACATGACACGTGAAACATAAAGATAATGTAGTACACTCAACACATACATGTCATTGTTTAGTCACTGCCGCCCATTATTTTCTGCTCCAACCACTTAAATTTATCTTCCAGCTTGTTTTTTTCCAATTCTGTCTCTTTTAGTTTCTCCTTCAACTCTGCAATTTCTCATTTATATTCTCTTTCATATTCCCACTGTTTTAAGGTCAAATTATGAAGAAAATGCAAAGATTGTTTGTAGCATTCCTGATTACAGGGATCATCAATCCGTACCTCAAAATTGCAAAATATTTCGTCGGGAACACTATAAAACTTGTTCACACACATCCAGTAGCGGCGTCCAACTTCACCATCATCCCAACATTCCTTCATCATGCATTTTTTGCCGCACTCGCACCTTGGTACATAAAGGCGTTCACACATTTTTTAAAGCAAAAAAAAAGTCTTGCTTTTATGGAAAGTTTTGCTATTGGTTATTGTTCAGTGCATAAAATAACTAGAATGCGCATGTTATTTGTAGACAAGGCAAAACACATAACATAGTATTTAACCGCGCTATATATATTCACATAACGTAGTATTTAACCGCGCTATGCTTTGCGTGTAAAAGATTCTGTCGGATACAAAACATCTCTTTCTTAGGCGGGCAACTTTTCAGTTCGACAAGACAACATACATAATATATATATATATATATATATACATATATATATATATATATATATATATATAACGTAGTATTTAACCGCTCTATGCTTTGCCCCCATATTTATAAAAAATCTACCTTTAACTCAACTATTTTGAACTATATTTATCAACTATATTTATCAAATATATTCACATATTTTTCTATTTTTTAGTCCAATACTATTTTTGATTACATGAA
>ML357336.1:0-38286 GCA_005239505.1 Nicotiana paniculata | reverse complement strand
GGGGGAGATTTAACAACAATGGAAATATAATTTTATTTGATACATCTTCCAACATAAACAAAAGAGCTACTTATTACAACATAAACTCATTGATTGTTGGGCACATTAGAAGAACACTCACGATGAGCTTGATTACCACCGCCATCCAAACCAGCCGAAAGACATTTTCGATGATCGTGTCCTGTTTGCGAGCATAAACCACATTTGCATGCATAAACAATATCGCTAACATCCATTTGGTTTCGTATACGCATTCTCTTCTGCACCTGTATTCGACGCAAATAGTCCTTGTTACACACCATTTTAAATGGTTCCGGCGGCCAATAATGCTCAGCACCCACTGGCTGCAACTACCCACTATAGGTGCTTAAGTAAGCAGCAACACTATATTGTTTATCAACGTAGTTGGTTGGCCCTAAACCAACATATTGAAAGCACCTCATGGCATGTGAGCACGGCATGTGGTAGATGGACCATTTCCCACAAGAGCACATTCTTCTAGATTCATTTATGATATGTACATTATTCCCCTGATTTTGATGGATAGCGGTGCGAACTTCAAAAATATTTCTGTCATGATCATACTGCACAAATGAATGCCAATGTGCTCGCCGCCTGTATTTCTCAAATCTCTTCATCGACAGTGGCATAAAATCAACACCCGTTTCCATCAATGACGTTGCAGATGCAGCCCTTTCAACAAACCTCTCTGTCATCTGCTTGAATGACATCCGCACCATGGCGGTGACAGGCAATCCTCTTGCCGAATTCAATAACCCGTTGAAAGATTCTGACACGTTTATATTAAGAATTCCCCATCTTCTTCCACCATACGCATGCAAAGTCCACTTGTGAAGCTCATGTCACATCAACCAATGATAGGCTCTCTCATCTTCCTGCCTAATAAATTCCATGTGCCTCCGGAATTTATGTTCTTGGTGGTCTGTTGCTGCCATCCACATCAAATCATGCAGGTCCTTGTTGGGATGTGCTTTCTGGAAATTGGCATTCAAGTGCCTCACACAGTAACAGTGGTAGGTGGTTCTTGCCATGCATGCAAGTTCCCTACAGAACTTAAGATACCACCATGCCGATCAGATATTAGACAAATACCGAAACGCTGTTTGACAACGTGCTCTTTCAAATGGTTCAAAAATAGCGTCCACGTCTCTTGGATTTCATTGTCACAAATAGCAAAAGCTAGAGGAAATATTTGTCCATTAGCATCTACTGCAACGACTATCAACAGCTTGATATCATACTTTCCATAGACATGAGTGCGGAAAACCATCAATTGCCGGGTTAAAGGCCCAGAACACGTAATTGAATATATATTCTGGTTTTCTCGGACTCCGCTCAAGCTTCCATTCAACAACCGTCCCGGGGTTAAAGTGTTGCAGTGCGGCCATGTACCTGGGTAGAGCTGCAAATGACTTATCCTAGTTACCATAAACAATTTCAAACGCACGTTTGCGCCTGATAAATGTCTTTCTTTTGGTAATGGTATGGCCATATTCCTGGTGGACTAATATAATGCACTCTTTGATTTTATACCTTATGGACGCTTCAAGGTATGGAATAAGGACAAGAGAAATCAAGTCAATATCCAAGTTGTACTGTTTCCCGTTTAATGTGCCCATTTCACATATGTGGGTGGGAATGTATTTACCCACTTTCCACAGATCTGTGTTCTTCTTGGTCGCACGCAACATCTGCGACAAACAACCTTGTATACCTCCGGAGTTGACTCCCATACCGTCATCTCACGACACTCTTTTACGTTGTGCATTTTTTCGGCCCTGCTTAGGCGCTTTTTTATCAGGAAAAATCATGCCCTTTACAAGCACCATTGGTCTAGAATTATCTCACATTGCTGTCCGAATTTCATCAAAATTCCTTGTGAGAGCATCCACATTCGGCATACTTGACAAGTTATCAAGGTAGGGAATCTTCCTTGAATGAAACGTCACTTGGGCCTCGTACACTCTTGGTCTAATGGGGGGTGGATCATACTCCCTCATCAAATCAGGTCCTTCATTCTCTTCCTCCTCATCACCATCCTCACGAGGGAAGGGTGTTTCGTCTCCGGAATCATCGACATTGTTGTCATAATCACTGTTATCTTCCTCACTCTGTGCATTTGCCATATCCCTATTTAATATGTCATCTTCGGACAATTGAGTGAGGACAGGTGGTTCAACTTTCTCATTTTCACTGCACAAACAATAAAATAATAAGCTACTGAAATTAATAAATGCTTTCCATATAGCTGTATCACTCCACTTACAAGGCTTAATGTGTTGACATTTCATGATGGACATTTTCCTGTTGGTGATGACTCCCGGATAGACTACCATGATCCAACACACTAAAACTAGACATATTCCAACTGTGTGTAGGTTCATAACTTGTAAAATTCATATCTGGCCTGTATCCTCTGTGGAATATATGAGCTCTAATACAAATTCAATACAACAAAAATATAAATCGTAACACAAATGAAAATTAAAATTTAACATTCGTCTTGTGGATTATATAAAGCAGAAGAGAAATTATTTCCTTGCTGCTCATTCAACGGTGGTGATAAGTTTAAATCAAGGCAAACTCTTTCATCCGGAACCTGTCCGGTAAAAATTGCTCCAGAATAACCACCCGATGACTGGGGGTTATCCCTACTATGCACAACCTCATTATTGGGAATGTCTTAAACCTTGACGTACATTTCCAACATTTTTATTACAAGAAATTTTCGGTATTCATCCGGAGTCCTCAAAAAATCCCTCAAAAGTTTCATCATCGTCAATGTTAAACTCAGCGTAACAAGGAACCACTTGCGAAGGTGACGGAATACGTATATCTTCGGGTTACTTTAAGGGTCACCAAACGTTTCCTCACACTCATTTTATTACATAACAACGACACCAATCTATCGTACTCCATTGTAAGTGACAATTTAACATGACATTGTGGAGATAAACTATAGCTCACAGAGTTATTCGCCACCACAATCTCACCCCCCCCCAATATAATGAAACCCTTATTTTTCGCTCTTCAGATATTATGAAAAAATGCTTGAGAATTTAACAAGAAGAAAAGTTTGAACGGGAGTTGGAATATTTTTTGAATGGATTTTCGTAAAATCCTAACGCCTTTAAATAAGGAAATGCCTAGCTCGGGGGGCTGAATTTTTGAGATATAGCGCTCTTTTAAAGGGCCCTATACCCATTTGAATTATTGTTATGTCAGTTAAACACATGGGACTTATTGTTGGGCCCACAAAACAGGTATAGCGCGCTTTTATAACTGCGATATACATGTATAGCGCGGTTATTAAAGGCACTATACATATCTGTCATATCAGCCAAGCATAGCGCGGTTTATTCATGCGTTATACATATACATATATAACGCTGTTTTAAACTGCGCTATACTTTAACGACCAAAATACTGTTAAAGTATAGCGCGATTTAAAACTTTTTTTAGACACATTTTTAGCGCACTTGTCCAAAAAGACCACATTTAGGTTCTGGGTTCGTAATGACGTTGGGATAGTGAACGCCAAACCATAATGCTTATAATGATGGATCATGAACATACTATGGAATGTATGAAATAAATGCATGCAATAACAATAAATGTAATAACAAATGATTACACGTCCAAGTTCCGAGTGATGAATATCAATTGTCTTGTTGTTAGCAAGGTAAATGATAAACAGCGTGAGTGAAATACAGAGTTCTTGGATCTTGTATCTAGAAAGGTGTTTCTTAACTCGGGAATCAATAGATGAGACAAGAAGTGTATATTCTTTTGATAGTCAACAATGCCCAATCCCCTCTTCCCTTTTCCTCTTATTCTATATATAGGAGACATCTTTTAAGGAACCTTAAAAAAGTACAAGAACAGGAATATTATGTAGGAATATTCCCCGTCGTTAGCTAAAAACTAGGCCATCATCACTAAAGACCTCTGTTCGACTTCGTCTGAGTTAGGACCTCTGCCCCCAATTGTCGGTCGAGCTACGCCTCGACCTCGGCCGCTGGCCTTATGAGATCTGATCCAAATTTCGACCAATACAATTTTGTTGCCGAAGATTTTAGGTTTAGGACCATCGTCGTAGGAACAGATTTGAGAGTTGTAACTTGTAACTAATCAAAAAATCAATGATATTTCATCATCTTTGTGCAAGTCCTCATATTTCCTTTGGAGGACATTATCGAGCTAAAGCGGAAACAAATGGTTGCATAAAAATGTAACTATAAAATGATAAAGAATTAATGTGAGAGGAAGATATGTGGAAAAGAAAAACGTAAGCTGCATATATAGAAGGAAACGGCGGGTTTGCAAATTTTACTATCTTTGGACCAAAAGAGACGTCTTTACTACTATCTGTTTATAGCTTTATGTGTAATATGTGAAATTTCGTATATATAATTCAGCTGTTCCGAAGTAAATTACATTTGCTTATATTTCTTTTTCAACAGAAAGACATGCATTATATTAAGTGTGAACTGATAACGCAGAATAGACTACAAATAATTTGCTACGCTCAATCATACTATAATGATGATAATATTTTTACACCACCTCTTTACGCAACTTAAAGTTTAATCTATAATTTATAATCTATCTATCTATAATCTACAATTTATCTATCTATATTATGCTATATTATAAGCATGCAAATCAAAAGTTGAATGTGAAAACTCAAAATAACCCTATAAACTTAAAAGACTATAATACCCTTCAAAAAATTATACTTTCATAAATAAGTACAATAACCAAACTTATATTATTAGTTTCATGGTTTTAAAATATCGAAAAATGTGAGGTTGTGTACTAGATAATGAAGTGTAGACTAATTCAATTATTTTAGGGAAATGATAGTTCAAGAAATTTTAACCAAGAAAAGAGTAATTATTATCTTCAATTTAATGTTGAAAAGAGTAATAATTAAGTATAATCATGAATAATGTTGGTAATTGTGTGAATGTTAGAGTATATAAAGAGCCTACTGCTACAATTATCATTTAACCTATGGGTGTTTAACGGGTGGGTCGGGTAGGGTTGGAAAAATAGGTAACCGGTCTGTTACGTGTTATGCCAAATCGGGCTTAACAGATTTGGGTCCATCCGGGTAAAAAATGAACCAGCAGGGTTATGGGTCCAAGGGGCCCGACCGGGTTAGCATTATTTTGTTTGTTTGTATTTTGTATAACTATCATAGTCAGGGCCACAGGTGGTCTACTACTAGCACCACGACGACCACCCCTACTACCAGCTCCAATACTACTAGGTGTAAGTGGTGTCTCATCTTTAATTTCTGATTCATTATCTTCTATACCGAAATCTTCTTGTAATTGTTTATAATCTATATATTATCAGGTGATGTTTCAGAAATATGTACAGGACTATTTAAATTACTACCAGATGTTAAAGTCAACCTTATTACAAACTCTTTTAGCAAGCATTAAACATATTGTGAAAATTTAACTACTAGCAAAAATTAAATATGCAACTAAAATAATAAATAAGAGAAAGAGTTGGATGGAGTGCACCGAATTCGGCAATAAATTGAACACTTGATGATTTCGCAAGTCCAATGTTACTACGAAGAAACGTCAATTGTTCAAACTTCAAATAATAAATAATACGATAAATTAAATTCCGAAAAGAAAAGAGAGCCAAATAGTTGATTGCACTTTAAGTGAAGAATGAGAGAATGATAATTGAGAATATGAGTTTGAGAAATGAGAGATGAGTGAAGACATGAAGAAGAGAGGAATGTATTTATAGTTTCTCAAAGGGCTAAATTAGTAATTATAAAAGTGTTTTTTAAAAAAAAAAAAAACCCAAAAAGGGCTATTTTTGCAAATCCAGCCGTTGGGCAACGACCAAAATGCAGCTAACTGTTGCCAACGATCATAACACCTTTTAAAAAAAAATCAAAATTCTAGCCGTTAAACCGATTTGGGTCGATCCAATCCGGGCTGGTTAACCGATTCTACAGTAATGTTCGTTGACCGGTTTGACCGGTCCGGTTACCCGGATCTTTTTAGATGAACAGACCAACCCCTACCCCGCCCACCCGACCCCTAACTACCGGTCTGGATTTCAACCGGTCTGGACCGATCCGAAAACGGGTCAACCCGGCCCGTTTGAGGGGCTTAATTTAACCACAAATACATAGTTTACCATGAAGTTGCAACATTTTGGTTCCCTCAACCTTTTGCAATTAATATTTCAAATTCTTGTATAATTTTGCATATGTCACGACCCAATTTACCCTCTGAAATGTATCGTGATGGCACATAGTCTCTATGACTAGGTAAGCCTAAAATTTGCCGAAATGACAGAACCAATAATATAAAGACAAAAAAGATCTCAAGTAGATATAACGTAGCTGCTCAGCATATACATTTTTACTTCCTAAAACCCAGAATGTCACCATAGTCACAAGCTCTGTACTAAATGTAGCTCTATACAATGAAATAGTGAAAAAAATATACAAGTCTTCTATGCCTATACTAGAGTAGAAGGGGACTAGTGGGATTCTGCGGACGCGGCAGAATTACCTCGCGGTCTCCTGGCTGCTGATAGGACGACTCCTAGCCACGATACTGGGTGCTGGAACCTGGATCTGCACATGGAAAAGATGCACAGGAAAGGGCGTGAGTACTCCACATTCGGTACTCCGTAAGTGCCAAGCCTAACCCCAGTCAAGTAGTGACGAGGTCAGGTTGAGGCCCTACTGAGTTTGTAAAACAAGCCAATATACAATTTAAAACAGTGAAAAATAGATAAGCAATGATAAACAAGATTAACGAAAACGGAAAGATTTAATAACATAAAGAGAGCCATCGGCTCATCACATCATATATCTCAACAGTAAATGCGCAATGCAGTACATGGGGAAAGCTTCCGGATCTCAGTCCGTAGTCCCAATTTAAATATGCTATGCAGTACAGGGGGAAAGCTCCCGGATCTCTGTCCGTAGTCCCAATTTAAATATGCATTTCAGTACAAGGGGAAAGCTCCCGGATCTCGGTCCGTAATCCCAATTTAAATATGAAATGTAGTACATGGGGAAAGCTCCCGGATCTCAGCCCGTAGTGCCAATTTAAATATGCAAAGCAGAAGTATGTCAATTACGGCCTAACTAAACAGTCGAGGAAGAACAATAGGTAAGGATAAAGTAAAACTACCTAAGCATGATGTGACTAGTAGAAAATAAGAGGAAATCAAGTCAGAACAGGTAGGCATGCTTACTCTTACCTATCTACTCAATTAAGATAGGAAACAATAATATATGAATGAAAAATGAGCGATTTCATGGGAGTAAAAAGAGGATTTTAGCAACAATAACCCGTGTACGCACTCGTCACCTCGCGTACACGGCGTCCACACAACAAATCAGTATAAAAATGCCCAAGGGAAAGTCCCCAACACAGAATTAAGCAAGCCACTTACCTGGACTGCGCTAATCAACTCAATACCCAGCTCTTGCCACGAGTATCTGACTCCGGATGACCCAAATCTATTCAAATCGATTGCATGGTGTAAATATCACTTCAAGGGAACAAATAAGCTACGCGAAATTAGGAAATTCGCCTAAAAATTCCCCAGGGCCCGCGTCTCGGAATCAGGTAAAATTTATATTTCCCGAACACCCATTCACTCATGAACCCACTCGATCAATAATCAGCAAAATCCGACATCTAAATCTCCCTAAATCCTCAGATTTTTACTTGGGAAGATTTCATCCCATTTCCATGGTTTTTCATCCAATTTCCTTGATTAGACTGAGGAAAATGATAGAGATTAATGATATATAAAGGGATTAAGGTTAGAAAATGTTAGCTATGATCTTTCTCTTCAAAACCCACTGACAATCGCCAAGTTCCGAGCTCACAATCGATTTTGGAATTATGAAATTCAAACCTTGGATTTTTGGTATAAACTGCTCAGACATTTCGCACATGCGACACTGGGATCGCACCTGCGGAAACCCAATTGCAGGTGCGGAAATTCATTAAGTGGCCTTGGGTCGCACCTACAACACTCCTTTCGCACCTGCGTGCCCGCACCTGCGGAAATACCCTCGCAGGTGCGGAAATTCCTTTATTGGCCTGGGGTCGCACCTGCGGCTCCCCCTTCGCACCTGCGGAAATACCATCGCAAGTGCGAGACACCAGAACCAGAATGATTTAGTCTCAATTTCACAAAACTCACCCGTTGGGCATCCGAAACAACCCCGAGGCCACCGGGACCTCCACCAAACCTACTAACTGACCCTAGTACCTTGTTCAAACTTGGTCGAGCGTTAAAAACACATCTCATAACATCAAAATCATCAATTATGAATAGATTCAAGCCTAAGAACTTAGGAAATTTCTAGACACATCTGACGCCGAAACACGTCTAAACTCATCCGAATGACCTCAAATTTTGCACACAGGTCATAAACGACATTACGGACCTGCTGTCGCTTTCGGAAATCCATTCCGAGTCCGATATCAAAATCTCACCTATCGGCCGAAATCGCCGAATTTCTAACTTTCGCCAATTCAAGCCTAAATCCACAACCGACCTCGAAAACACATTCCAAGCACGCTCCTAACCCCGAAATCACCCAACGGAGCTAAGGGAGTCGACGAAATTCCATTCCGGATCCGTTTTCACACAGCTCTAGCTACAACCCGATTTCTAAATCTAAATTTCACATTTATGCACTATGTGTCCAAAATCATCCCGGATTTCATCACTCAACGCTCCGACAAGTTCCAATAATATAAATAGACACGGAGAAGCGGTAAAGAGGGGATGGGGCGCAAATTCTTAAAACGATCGACCGGGTCGTTACAGCATAACTATGAAAAAAAATTGTTTTTGTTATGTTTTATTATTGTGAGTCGCTTCTTACTTTACTGGTCACAAGATTTTACAAGAATTTAATTTTTTCATTCTTAAAAAAAAATATATCATGTACAAATAAGTATTAATTTTTCTTTTTGTTTGTTGCACGAATCATTTCGCTGAAACATCAAAATGGAACAACTTCAAGAATAACATCTACAAAGAAATTTTAGGTGAAATATACAGTCATATTATATGTTTGTAACTCATGCACAACTAAATGTATATAATTATAAAATACATTTGTCTAACTAAATATAATTATTGATCTTCACAGAGCTATCCAATCAATTTGAGTTCAACACTACATCTCTAAAACTGTTTATTATTTTTAGCTTGTATGTTTTTCTTTTGAAATTTTGGTGTAATATTTCTCATGTTTTAATAACATTTTAATTTTTTTTTACTGTTGGTAAGGAATAACACGTGCAACGCACGTATCAAGAAACTAGTCTCTATTATACGATATTATAAGCGTGAAGGCTTAAAGTGAAAGTTAAAAGATCTGAATGACCTTATAAAATTAAGAGACTATAATACCCTTAAGAAAATTAATAAATTTCTTAAACCAATACAAGAACCTAGCTTACATTAGACAGCTTCCTCATTGCTATTAATTATCGTAAAATTATGAAGAGTTGCATTAGATAATAAATGTAGACTATTCAATTAATAAACGCGTGAAAGGAAAGCTCAAACAACCTCTAAGTATTCCTTCAACCTCAAGGAAGAAAAACATAAAGGCATTTCATAATAAATAGTATTCTCCACAATAATCATTATAATAGTAATATAAATAATGTGAGTTTAGAATAAATAAATAGCATATCGTCACAATTTTATCATTTAAGTTGGTTAAAAATATATGTCAATTTAATTTAACAAGCTACAAACATCAATAGTTGTACTCTATATCCTCGTCATGATAGAGCAACCATAATGAGTAAAAGAAACATACAACATGAATATCGACTATAAGGAGCTATTAGGTGAAATACACTTTATTACATTTTGTACCTCATAAAATTAAAAAATAAGTACATTTTTTTAATCTAATTATATTTTGATTGTTCATTTTTGTCGATTCAAACGGTATCCAATCAGTTTGACCCTCAACAGACAAGTCACGATACGATAATTCATATTAATCTTCACATGTACTTTATTTTTCAAGTATAGTTACTTAGTCAATACAAAACTTTTGATTACATGGTTCGGCATACACGTGCAAGGCACGTGCCGAGGTGTGAACACTATTAGTGAAAGTTGATTTACTATAATATCCTTTAATAGTTGTTATACCATTTTCCCTTGACCCAAAAATAAACCTCACTCTTCCGTTTAATTTTTAGCATCAAAGACGGTGGTTATAAGTTGTGCTATGAGTAAGAATTTAAATAACTTTTGAATCAGGGGCATTGAATTTATTGTAGTCGTTCCAACTTTTATGTAGAAGTTTTATGAGCTTCTGTTACTCCTTTTATGTTCTCTTTTTTTAGCTTTTATCTGTTATGACTTTTCATATTCTTTATTAGAATCTATAAAATGCACATAGGAGCACTTGAACTCACTCAGTATTATCTTTTTGTTCTTTGTCAAATATTATCTATTTTTCCTTTAAAATACTCACCGCTTGGTGTTCTCTCAACACCTTTTGCAACAAAGATACACTACGTTTTTGTCAGTTTCTTCATTTTCTTTCTTTTATGTGAGCTATTTTTTCATTTTCATCGTCTTTAATTTGTCATTGTCTATTGTAAATTTATTTTCACTTTGTTAGTACTACTTGATACATCCTCCAAGACTACTTCTGTAAATAAAAATCATTGATTTTGTGTAGAAAATAACACGAATGAAGCATGACCATAAAAACTTTTTTTATTTTCCTTGGTATTATTGTAAAATGAAAATATTTATGTATGTATATTTTTGCTTAGAAAGATAAACTTTATAATTGAAGATACTTTTGTTTGGACCATGATTATCCCTTTCCATTCTTCATTTTTTTTTTCTTTACTTTTTTCTGCTT
This sequence comes from Nicotiana paniculata, assembly GCA_005239505.1. Taxonomy (NCBI): domain Eukaryota; kingdom Viridiplantae; phylum Streptophyta; class Magnoliopsida; order Solanales; family Solanaceae; genus Nicotiana; species Nicotiana paniculata. The sequence continues at coordinate 27,341 of ML357336.1, read as the reverse complement.
TCCCCCTTATGTTTCTCCTAAGATTAGGCAAAGCGATAGTTCTTGCGTATTCACATTGATTCGAACTCAATAGTTCTTTGTTGGTCCTAAGAAATTTATAACTAGGTAATTTTGATACACATTGAGATGGTATTTAACGGACTATAGGCATTCCATCTTACTTTTAAAAAGCATAACACCATAAAAAATGATAGAAATATAAAAATCGCAAATTTACGGCAATTCATACGACAAGTTACCATATCCATGCTATGCTATCAATGAAATAATATCATGTAATAATTAGTTTTATCTCCATTTTTAGAATGATATTGATGATCTTACTGTTTTGTACGGGTGTTGAATTGATAATTTGCTATTAAGTCTTAATATTTTTCTACTCTCCTAATAATAGTTTACTTGTATTGATATTAACAAAACTTATGCGGTTTTGTAACTAACACCAGAGTGATATATTTAGTTGCACTTGTACATATGCAATCAACTAATATATTGTGCGAAATTTACAGATGAATGGACTCGAGTTGGAATCAGACAAAGGGTGTCTATACATGCAAGTATGATTTATATATATCAATTGATTTTTTTGATGTTAGTGACTATTAAATATCACTACAACTACTGCTTCTTTGTAGGCATACACCATGAAATTGACAATGACAATGATCTATTAGCCATCCTAATGAAGACATAAGTTGATCGAACTTATGTACAATATCTGCAAAATGTTGCTTTTATTAGAAAATAACTTTTTGATATGTGTGCGGCTGTAAAAAGGCAGAAGTTATAATTCTTTAAAAATATGGCACAAACTTTAAGACATGAAATATTTGTAACCATACGCGACATTGCTCATATTCAAATTTAAACTATATGTTGTTAAATATCACAAACAAGAAAATTATTAAGTTGAATATTTGATACATTTAGTTTGAGCTTGAACTTTCTCCTCTGTAATTTTGTGTAATTCATCCCATTTATTTTAATATTATTTATTTATATCATCTCAAGAAATTTATACTTATAGCATTGAATACACGTGTAATGCACGTGTTCGAAAACTAGTTACTATAAAAGCAGGAACCCTCTAAATTAAAAGTTAAATTACTTAATTGCCCCTGTTATTAACCTAATTAACCTCAAGACCATTGACTACCGTTGCTAAGGTTTTCAACCGTTGCAACCTTTATGCTTTTACATTGCTACTCTCACCAAAGAACTCTCCTCATGACTCTTCATGGTCTCAACTAACGGACGTCTCTTAACATGCCTTCCAATAGTTTTTTTTTTTTTTTTCACTTTTCTCATCTGTTACCAAGTTTGTGTGCTTAATTGTCAAAGTTCCAACGTTGCTACTATTTCTTCCATCTATCTCCAACGTAAATCTACTTGTAAATTCACTTCTGTTTACCAAGCAAAAAATGTTCTTATTTGTTGTACGCGTATGTCAAGTCATGTAATAATAAGTTCCATAAAATAAATATTAGAATTATTAAAATAAACTTTTTGTAAAATATTCACACAAAAATCTTCATCAAAATATTTTGAAAGTTACCCAAATTAGCAAGATTGGATGCTTCGAAATTGAGAATATTCTAATTCTATGAAAAATTAGACAAGAACTAATATTCAATAAATCCAAAGTACTAAGCAGCATCACACACAAAAAAATGTTTAACTTATCAAAATATAGGAGTGCACAGTCATCTTTTGAAATGGATCAATATAGTTAGACCACTCCGTCACGATTATAGTAAAAATATACAATTGGCTCCATAGGTCTATACTCTTATTTCTATATATTTGTCCAGTAATAAACAGACTATTCGCAAGAGGTATTCTTTTCACAAAAAATCGGATGTCAATTAGTGTAGATTTATCCAGGAATTTAAGTCTTTGAACAAAGACTCATTGTTAATGTATAATTAGCGTAGAAACTACCATACATGCGACATATACAATGGCATGTTATTATAACAGTAATTAAAAAAACAAATGAAATACTAAAAGATACAAAGAAGTAACAAATCAAGAAAAAGATACACGTAGATTGAAGAATATATAAGAACTCAAATGAGAATGGTAGTACATGTTACTTGTGTGATCCCACCTTATTTATCAACTGTCCGAAATATTCACCAACACCTTTACCTTTCTTTTTCCTTTCTCACAAGCCCTCTCACATAATTATATTTCATTATCAAAATGCTTGTGTATTGTGTTCAAGTATTTCTTTCCTGACCAAAATACATTATTCTCTCTTGCTTTGATTCTACGTGCAAAGTAATAGTTGATAATTTGTGTTGCAACTATTCTTGGAATGTATTTTATATTTTTTTTTAGAATGTCGTATATTCCGTGACCCGGTTAATTTTACTAAATAGAAAGGTGAAAGATATTGGTTAGATGTATCTATTGTGTTAATTTTTATAAAAATATACATCGACTTTATGCACACACAATACATAGTATCTCTTTTTAATCAGAAAGTATTCTTTTGTTATTTTTACATGAAATATATGTGGATTGAGAATACTGACATTCATATTTCCTAATAGACACTTAAGCTTTTATTGTTAAAATCAAAATATGCAAGTAATTTACTAATAAAAAAATAATTAAAAATTTTAGATGGGGAATGAACTAAGTGATGGCCTCTGTGTAGTACCCACCACAACTCATGTTCGGATGTCGTCTAAAGCTTTCTATCCTGCATTAAAGCCGTGATAATAGCAATGCCATTGTATTTGAATTAGCCAAAGTTGATAAATTTTATTAGACGTCATATGCGATGCTTGATAGACTAATTAAGCACTTCATATTTCATTGTTTCTGTTCACCTTTTACGTCCATCATATCTTTTCAATTTTAGTGTAAAAGGATTATTACCAGGAACAAAAACAAGCAACTCGTTAGCCAATTAGTTCTGTCACAAACATTATGCAACCACAATATATTTTCTCATATGATCTAACTTTACATAGCATTTTCAAGAGGAATATAAATATCGATAACCCAAAGTCCTGGTCATGACAAAGTAACAACAAATGAAAGGAGCGTATAACACAAGGAATATTGATTCTAATTTAAACTTTGATTATTCATCTTCGTAGATTCACATGATATCGAACCATCTTTACCTCGACGAAAAAATAACTATGCGATAATCCACATTAATCTGTCACAAAAGCTTGCACTTTTTCCGTTTATGTTTAATTATTTACTTGCAAAGTTTAAAAAAAAAAAATAGTATTGAGATTATTTTATGAAGTTAATTGCAACACTACTTGACACACACGTATAGAGAAACTAGTTGTTATAAAAGTGGGGAGCCCTTAGTTAAAAAGTCAAATTACTTAAATGTCCTTTTAAATATCCTAAATATTCTTATTATAATTTTTAAAAAAAATAAAAACCCTCGTCCGAAAAGGTGCCTTTTCTTTCCGAAACAAGTGTCATTTAAGAAATGACTTTGGCTTTTTAAAAATAAAACAAAGGAAAAACTGGAAAAGGCTGAAAATTTGAGAAAAACTGGCTTTCATATTTTTCAAAGTTCTTTAAACGTTACAAACATGCGGCTAAAGACCAACGATGAAAGCTAAATTTATTTGCAAGTCTGAGTATTATTCTAACCAAAGAAACTACGGTCCTACAAGATTGTGGTATTCTTTGAAGCTTAGAAGTTTTGAAAATCATATTGTTTCCATACAACATGACAAACGAAATAGATATCCAAAATTAAGGATAAATAATTTTGTGAAGAAAACTAAGTCAACAAGCATGTGTGTGCAGTAACATCTTTAATTTAGATTTTCCTTTTCTTTTTTTCACTCCTTGATCTTTTGACTTCTTCTCTTAAAAATATGGAGATAAGAAAGCAAATAAATGGAGGAGTCCATCACGCATCAAATATTTTTCTTCTCTCTTTTTGCATGTTAGTAGCTTTATATTATTATTGAGTATTTTCCGTTTCGTGATAATAAAACTATTATTTTTTTGTGCCTTACATATATATTGATTTTGTTTAGTATCTATTGCCATAATATTAATTAAGTTTTTGGTTTAGTTTCTTTCCTTGGATTATTTTGGAGATTAAAAGAAGAGAAACTATAATGATTTATGTGGGGTATTTTTTTCATGCATTTGTTAAAGATCAAAATTATCATTTTGTGTTAAATATATTTACCAATGAAAATATACAAATTATAAAAAGGCACTATGAAAAAATTACGAACGTTAGAAAGATATACTCAATTTTCATCGTTTTTAAAGGGTAAAGGCATGATAAAACACGTTAATTAATAGTATGTAGTATATTTTTATTAGGCAATTTTTACTACAAGAGAGTTTCTGTGACTATATTTATTTATTATTCTACAAACAAAACGTACTTTATTAAAAAATAAATTTAAGTTATTACGAAGAGAGGAACTGAATGTATAGTTTTATGAAGGTGCCTATAATTGACTAAAATTTAGAATACATGAGTGATCCTCAATTAAAGAAATCATAATAAAATTTTAAAAATAATTTAAAGTGAATTGATTAGCAAGCTATTATATTATATTTTAGTGCAAGCACTTGCTATTTTAAGTAAAAATAAAATAGTAAAAGAAATATAATATGAAAGAAAAAATAGAAAAGAAATAGGCAGAGTATTTTTGTAATATATTTCTCTTAAAAATATAAACACCTAAAATATTTTTGGCATCGAACTAAGCTTATTTTTAAAAGCCCAAATTTAAATATGATTTTAACATGTTTTTCATATTTTCACAGCTTTTCGGGTAGTATTAACACAATTCTTTCAAAATTCATTAATTGAAAGAAATTCAATAACAATCATTGACACGTGCCTCCATAAAAATACAATATTCAAATGCGTGGTTGTGCATTTCGACAGAGAAAGAAACCTCTCTCCTTAAAATGTAAAAGGCGTAGACTAATTAAGATGTAACAGTTAGACTTTATTTTGCAATAATATTTTATTCTTCAATATATTGGAAATAACTTCTTATAGACTAAAAAAAGGACAATTTGTATTTTATGCATTTTGCTTGTGAGAAAAACAAAATGCATTTTTCAATTAGCTGACCATTTGTGTATTTATGAATAAATACTTTTTCATGAAAATTCATACAAAATTTGAACAATTTTAAGTTGAATATCCCGATTGAGATTTGAGATGATTGAAGATATATCCGGTAGAGTTTCTTCCTTTATTAGGCTGGATAAATAAAAAGCAACAGTTATCATTTTCTTGTACTTACATTCTTTTGTTTTTAACTTTTACTTTATAATTCAAACAAAACTTTTAATATTATATTTATTTGATTGCTTAAAAATATAGTATTTATTGAGATAGAGTACAAGCGCAACACGAGTGCTGAGAACTAGTATATTAAAAACATGAAGCTTTTTAGTTAAAGTTAAATTACTAAAATACCCCTAATATTTAAGTAAATATGCGATTAACTATTTTCTTAAAATTAAAAACCCCATACAAAAAAAGCTACGGAAAGACGCCGTTTGAAGAGACCTGCTCCCAGCGATTCCTTATCTTTGAAGAGAGCCTGAAGAGTTGCCATCAATTTAGTGCAGATTTGCCCTCTTATTTATCCTGCACCAAACTCTCATATTCTTTTCGCACTTATTTCTTTTCACAATTTTTTTCACTTGAACTTGAAGTCAATTATACTTACTCGAGCGGTCGTTTTGGGTATTTGTACTTCGCCTCGGTAATTTAAGGGCACGGGTATCTCCGCATGATGTATTATGATTTGTGTGAATCGTCAGTTTTGGTTTTCAGGTTATTCGAAATCTATTTGGAAGAATGAATTTCATGAACTGAAGTTTTAAGTTGGAAGAATTGACCAAGTTTGACTTTTTTAGCATTTGACCTCGGATTGGAGTTTTGATGGTTCCGTGAGGTCCGGATGTTATTTTTGACTCGGGCATATGCCGGAGTTTGCATTTGGATATTTTTAGCACTAATTGGCAAAAGTTGGAAATTTGAAGGTTTGGAAAGTTCACAAGTTTGACCGAGAGATGGCTTTGATGATATCGAGTTCGAATTGTGGTTCTAGGGATTGAAATAGCTTTGCTATGTCATTTGGGACTTGTGTACAAAATTTGAGTTCATTCCGAGTTTATTTGATATGTTTAGGCGCGAGTTTTTGAAAGTTCGAAGGTTCATTAAGTTTCATTTGAGGTACGATTCGTCGTTTCGATGTTGTTATGCGTGATTTGAGGCCTCGAGTAGGTCCGTGTTATGTTATGAGACTTGTTGTGTGACGACCCAATTTTCCTCCGTTGGGTATCGTGATGACACCTAGTCTTAGGGACTAGGTAAGCCTAGCAGTTACTGAATAACAACAATAAATAAAGGAGAACTAACCGTCTTGATATAGAATCTCAACAGAATGTGCAAACTTTCCCAAAATCGGTAGTACAAGTCATAAGCTCTACGAATCTTCTACAACTTGTAAGTACAACTGTTTGGAAATAAATACAACAGTGTATGAATAATAAATACAAAAAAAAAAAAGTGACTCCGACGCTTGCGAACGCAGCAGCAGGTTGCCTTGAGTCTCCTCGGCAATCATCCACACATCTACTACAATATATACCTGAATCTGCACACAAAATGTGCAGAAGTGTAGTATGAACACACCACAGCGGTGCCTAGTAAGTATCAAGACTAACCTCGGTGGAGTAGTGACGAGGACTAGTCAAGACACCACTGGTCTGAAAAAATAATTAACATGAATATAGAAATGACCGAACGTTACATCTATCTGAGACTTCACGGAACAATCCACAACAATGACAATATAAAGCGGAAGGAAATTGTAGAAATCAATCACGAAACAACACAAAAATACACAGAAAGATGGACAGCAAAACAAGTCGAATCGAAAGGAAACACAATACAATAAAGAACACCAATAACTCAACTCCACGTCAGTTTGTTCACATCGAGCCTTAGGTATTAAAATCCATAACTGGTAAAAATCTTTAAACAACAGTTCGTATGAAAAACTTTTGCAAATAAAAATCGTTTCAGTATAGAAGAGTTTCCTTTGAAAACATACTTTCTCCAAAAGTAGATATAAGTATATTTAATAGAGAGAATTACGTAAAACATAGTTTCTTTCAAAATACGAAACTTCCCAAAGATGCTTTCCTAATAAATGACTTCCAATTATCATTTTAGGCAAGGCTAGTGCCTTTCAAATATACCTTCGATGTAAAAGTCATTCAAATATAACCATTTCAAAACCATTGCTTTTTCAATAATACTTTTCAATAAAATCCTTTGATCAAAATCTCCTCAAGATTTATGTACCGGAACTCAGTCCGTAACTCAGAATTTTTCATGCAGTACACGAGGAATAAAAAATCTTGCCGATAAATGCAGTAAATAGCAAACAGGAACAACGGAAATAATAATGCATAAATACGACACAGAATGACCCCTCGTGCTAAAATAACATAAACACGGCATGGAATGTCCCCTCGTGCTAAATAACATAAACGCGGCACATAATGTCTCCTCGTGCTAAATAACATAAACACGACACAGAATGTCCCCTCGTGCTAACATAACATAACATGGCACAGAATGTCCCCTCGTGCTAACATAACATAACATGGCACGTAATGTCCCCTCGTGCTAACATAACATAACATGGCACGAAATGTCCTCTCGTGCTAACATAACATAACATGGCACGAAATGTCCCCTCGTTCTAACATAACATCCCGGCAAGGGAGTCAACAATGAAAACAATATCATTAACAGCATAAACGGTAATAGAAACCATAACATCCCGGCAAGGGAGTCAACAAGGCAAACAACATCATCAACAACGGAATAATAAGAGAAACCACACAATCCCGACAAGGGAAACAACTATAACCAATCTCACCTAAACAGTTAACTTCACAGAATAAACTCAACTTCAACAAGGGCCCAGTAATAGGCAACATCAAAGAAATACCATAACATAAATATCTAACAATTAGGCCTAAGTAGCACTTAAGGGAATAGTCATATAAATCACAATGTAAGACTCACGGGCATGCTTGACTCCAATGAATAGATGTTCCAACTACGGCTGTTCAACTATAAGGCTAGATGACACTAATTATAGTCAATTAGGCAAGTTAGGAAGAAAATATAGCATGATGATAAGAGAAGTAGAATATTCAGTTAAGTCAAGTAAAGTCAAATAGTCAACAAAGGAATCCAAAAATAAGTAGTTCTAAATTAAACAAGAAGGGATGAAATTAATAACCAAGGATTCCAATGTAACAATTACATCTCATACACAGGTAACATAAGAACTTACGAATCCTAAAAGGCAAATCTATTAGCAAATAAGTCCGAGTACGCGCTCGTCGCCTCGTATACATGGACTACAATCAACAAAGAAGACTCAATCCTAAGGGGTAGTTCCCCCACACAAGGTTAGGCAAGATACTTACCTCGACTCCAAGAATCCAAATCAAGCCTCTTTCCTTATGAACTAGACTCCAAATCAATCGTATCTAGACATAATCGACTCAATAACATCAATAAATGCTAAACAATTCAATTTAAATGCCTAATAATAGATTCCCCAGCATTCTTCCAAAATTACCAAAAATCGACCTTGGGCCCGCTTGGTTGAAACGCGAGGTTCGGAACAAAACCCGATCACTCATTCACCCACGAGCCCGAATATATAATTTGTTTTGAAATCCGACCCCAAAACAAGGTCAAATTCCCAAATTCAAAAAGCCCTAACTCTACCCAAAAATCCCAATTTCCACCTCTGATTTCATGTTTTTAGGCCTAGAATCTAATAGATGTTGATGAAAATAGAAGGAAACGAGTTAAAGATTATTTACCTAAGAGATTATGGTGAAGAAGTCTCCCAAGAATCGCCAAGAGGAGTGGAGAAGAAGAAGTTTAAGAAAAATGGGCTTAATCCCGTATTGATTATGTTTTGAACCTTTTAAAATCACTGGGCCAAATTCCTCTATGCGTTCGCGACCCCATGGCCGCGTTCGCGAAGGCTTAACTGTTTGGCCTATGCGTTCGCGTGCTAAGGGCCGCATTCGTCCAGGGTAAGACACATCCAGCCCCCCAAGTCCCCTTTAGACCTATGCATTCGCGACTTACCATCCACGTTCGTATAGCTTACTCTGGCCCCCACTCCGCGATCGCGTCCTAAAGGGTGCGTTCGCACTCTCTTAAAACTATCCTGACCCCAACCCACACATAACCCTGTGCGTTCGCACTCCCTTGAGTGCCTTCGCATAGGGTAAACACCTGGACACCGGAAAATGACTATTACACTAGATTTTTCACCAAGTTTGCACTCCGACACCTACCCGAAACTCACCTGAGCCCTCGGGGCTCAAAACCAAATATATACACAACCTCAAAAAAATCCTACGGACTTATTCGAGCAATTAAATCACCAAATTAACATAAAAAACAAGGAATTAAACCTCAAGATCAATGAAATACTTCACAACTTTTTAAACTTTCAAATTTTGCATTTAAGGTACGAGTTACGTCAAACGGATTCCGTTTCTTACCAAACTTCACAGATAACACATATAAATCATATCTAACCTGCACCGGGCTCCGGAACCATAATACGGGCCCGATACCACAGGTTTCACATAACATTTTATTTTCAAAAACCTTTATATTTTTCAGAAAGCAATTTTCTTTAAAAATTTCATTTCTCGGACTTGGGACCTCGGAGTTCGATTCAGGGCATACGCCCAAGTCCCATATTTTCCTACGGACCCTCCAGGACCGTCAAATCACGGGTCCGGATCCGTTTACCAAAAATATTTACCGAAGTCCACTTTATTCAAATTTCTAATACAAAATTATCATTTTTATCAGTTTTTCACATAAGGGCTTCCCGGCTACACGCCCGGGATGCGCACGCAAATTGAGGTGAGATAGAAGGAGGTTTTTATGACCTCGGAACATAGAATTAGCTAGAAAAATACGGGATGACCTTTTGAGTCATCACATGTTGGTATGTTCGTACGGGGGCCCGAGGGGCTCAAATGAGTTTCAGATAGGTTTGGATTGTGTTGCGCTCGTTTTTCTTATGTTTTGACGTTGTTTCTTCAAGGATAAATGATACCACATTAAGCAAATGAGTTTCAATATCTGTTTTGATTGAAGCACTAGATCTGTATCGTAATTACGGAGTCATAGCAAAAAGAATCGTCGATTTTGGACATCGTATGAGTAGTTTATGGTCATTTTACTAAGAATTGGGTTGTTAGATTTTTCAGATTAATCACGAAATTGCTACTGACTTCGTATTTAAAAATCTGCACAATTTTTAAATATTGAAACCAACATATCTCCTTCATTATAAGGTGAAATGGAGTGATTCAAAAGTCTAACTTGGCTGAAATTTAACAAGGAATCTATTGGAGGCTCAAAAATGAGTTTCAGGATCGTTTGACACATGAAACGAGGCATAATAGCTGGGCAAGAATACTTAATATCGATGGTTTTTCATTTAATCATATTTTGAGTTGGAGATCTCGGATTGTGGAAACTTTTGGAGGCGAAATTCACCATATGATTTGGGGTAAATGTTCTCTACTCGATTTTGGTTATATTTCGTGAATCTATCTTCGATTAGCTTTTGGTTGATAAATTTTAAATAGGAAATTGTGGGTTTGGGACTAAAGGTTTATAATGTGAATTTTTGAGTATTGAACACCGATTCAGAATCGGATTTGAGTGAAACTAGTATGGTTGGACTCGTAATTGAATAGGTTGTCAGATTTTGTGAGTTTTGTCGGGTTTCGAGGCGCAGGCCCGAGCGTAGTTTTGGCCGGTTTTGGATTTTGATTAAAGATTCGACCTTTATCGATCGGGTTTGTTTCCTTTAGCATTATTTGGTATATTTGATTTGCTTTTGCCTAGTTTCGAGCCGTTCGGAAGATGATTTGAGTGCGATGACGCTTCTAGTGTATCGATTTAGCTTGTTGGAGTTAAGTGTCTTGTCTAACTTTGTTGAGGAAATTTTTCCTACTATTTGACATTATTTTCTACGTGCGGGGGTGATACATATATGAGGTGACGAGTATATATGCATGTGCCAGTGTTAATCATGCTCAGGGGTAGATTATGCTATGAATTGTACTTTGTAGAATTACGTGACCTTCTTGCTTCATGTCTTACTTGACTCATAGATACTAAGAACATAGAATTAAATGTTAGAAACCAAGATTTAGTTTATTATAACTTGATCAAAATTTGACGAAAATTTCGAGAAAACATTGTTGTGTCTAATTCGGTCATCATTATGCTTAATCATTAATACATTGCTACAGGCGATATTCTTGAGATGTTAGATTTTATACTCGTATTGTAGATCATTCTTGAGATTTGTTGAAATATTTAAATAATAAGGTTTTTGAGAGTTTATTGAACTATTGTTGGCTTGAAGGTTGTGAATGGGGTTCGTTCGGAATATTCATTTAAAAACACTCTCCTTGATGTTATTTATGCTTCTTACCTTGTTTGACATTGATATACATATGCTTGGTAAGGAAGAGTGTAAAGCACGAATGTGATGCCGTGCTATTTCATTTGAGAGTGAAAGCATGAAGGGTGATGTCGTGTCATGTTATATGAGTGTAAAACACGAAGGGTGATGCCGTGCCACTTCATTTGAGAGTAAAAGCACGAAGGATGATGCCCTTTCGTTGCGTTTATATTATCATGATTTTATGTTATTAAGAGTTCATGGCACGAAGGGTGTTTCCGTGCAAGTGGGGACGATGGACATGCATTATGTCGTGATATCCTTTTCTTATAGATATCTTCATGTCTTTACCTTGAGCTGTTATTGTCGTACTTATGGTTCTCATGTGACTTGTCATTACTGTTATGTCTTTGTTCTCTATCTCAATTGTTGTTGTGTTGCCCATGCCTTCTACTTGCTTAACTTGCAAATATCATGCCTACTACCTACTGTTATAATTACATCCATGTAATATCTGTTTTGTTGCACTTAAGTACATGTATTCTACCATGTTAGTGATTCATCTATCTAATTGTTAACTTATAAAGATCATGTGTCCCCTTTATTATTTGTTATATATATATCTAGGCCTCCACCATGCTAGTTAGTTGATGTTTATACTCTTCCTTCCTAATTGCTGTCATTACTCCTATGCTTTCTGCCTAGTACTATTACTGTTGCCCATGTGTATATCCCCATTCATTATTGCTTCTTGCGTATTTCCTACTTTGTCATTTTTGTTATCCGCATTTCTACGCATATTTGGTGAGGATGAGATAAATGCACGAAGGGCGTTCCCGTGCAATTGATTTGACATCTGAGTACATTCCTCACGCTATGAAAGTTATGGAGTGACTATCGTGGTTATTGGTTTTCGTTCTAACTTTAGTTACCTTGATTTTCATATTTCTAACTTTTGTTACCTTGGTACCCTTCTTTATATGAGCCACATTGGAATAAAATTCTTTAACCAGGTGCTCATTTGCGTCAAGGACATCTTGGGTGAACCATTTCCAACCATTTCTCTCCTGGAACTGTCTGAGGACATTTGGATTGTGAATGTCCAAGTCCTTTATCAAAAACTATCGCTCCAGTGTGATTGATTTTTGGGGCCATAATTCTCGGAATCTGTTGAAGGCCGTCAGACTAACGAATCTCTCCTCCCACATCTCCCTCCTCCTTGTCCTCTCAAGGCCACCTACACGAGTGTCACCTCCTCTCTCGTCATCTGGTATATCATCATCATCATCATCATCATCTACATTGATTGGTGCGGGAGGAGGAGGTGAAGAGGAGGGCTCAGAACTCTTTCTTCCCTCATCAGAACTGGCGGAGGAGCTGTCCGTAGGCTCATTGTGCAGTTGATAGCGCCTTGTGGATTGTGGTGGATGGGATTGGGTTTCAGGCTGGACCTCCACACAGTGACCCTCGGAGGTTTCCCTAGATGGCATATTCACTGGTGTTCGAGGAGTCAGGAGGTCTGCTGGCAATAACTTCGTTTATGATTTTCTGGACGGCCAGTGGAAGGTTTCTCTTGCCTCGGCTCCGGGAGGGCTCACTACCCCATTTTGGTGCATCACCTCTGCCACGAGATCTAACCATTGTATGCAACACATAGTAATAGGAACCAGTTAGAATGAAAGCTCAAAGTGTATATAGATGTCTGTTAAAAAGTTATAGTAAAACAGACTCAGAAGAGGCTGTGTGGATCGCACAAAAGTGAGTGCAGCCACAGACAACCGAGTGTGGACCACACAATTTCATAGTGCGGCCGCTCAAATACAAGTTCGGACCGCACAAAAGTGAGTGCGACCGCACAACCCTCAGGTTCAGAATATGGCTTCTCTGATCTTTGAGTAGTGCGGCCCGTACATTTTCACTGCGGCCGCACAACCACAAGTGCAGACCGTACAAAAGTGAGTGCGGCCGCAAACCCCATGTTCAGACTATTGGGGTCACTGATCATTCAGTAGTGCAGACCGTAAAATTTTTCTGCGGACCGCATAATTTTGAGTGCGGTTCGCACAAATCAAGCATCAATTTTGCCTAACTCTTAGTTGTGCGGACCGCACAATTTAAAAATTACGGGCCCTGACTTTTAGTTCATGCAATTTTTTCACAGATAAGCCAAGCTATGAGAAATTACACATGATTAACTATTTACCCAAACCCAATTAACATCCTAGGCACTACCCACATGATTCTAAGCACAAAAATTGACTAACTATTGATTTTTTAAGAATGAAACTAACCCTAGGAAAAAAGAACAAAATTAAGAAAGAAAAGAAAAAGAAATTGAAAAATCTAAAGATGTAATGAACATACCCATAATGAGGGATGCAACACAGATAGAATACTTGAAATTTGAGATTGAATGCACTGTTCTTGCTTAGGGTTTCAAAGCTCAGAGAGGGAAAAGTGCGAATAGTGCATGGAAGTCCTATTTATAGGTTGACCTAGTCGGTGCAAAACTTACCTGAGTGAGGCCACACAACTTTTTGAGTGCGGTCCGCACTCTTTACCTATTCCTTTGGAGAATTTATGCGGTCTGCACAAAAGTGAGTGTGACTGCAGAATTTGCGTGGACCGCACAATTTTAAGTGCGGCCTCACTTTGTTAATAAAACTTGACAGGTCAAACTTCAGAGAGCATGTATTTTTGGCCTTCCAGTTGTGCGACCGCACACAAAATTATACGGCCACAGAGTGATTGTGCATTCTGCACTTTTGTGACACTTTAGCCAATTCTTTTCTTGCACAGTCCCTGCAATGCACACCCATTCCTACATACACTTCAAAATTAGTTAGCACAAAACACAGCCTATCTAACAAGAAGAAAAATAAGAAAAAGAGAAGAAACATGGGTTGCCTCCCAAGAAGCGCCTGATTTAATGTCACGGCACGACTCATGTTACCATCAATCACTTGAAATGAAGCAATTCCACAATGTGGCCATCATCAACCTTGCCAAGATAGTGTTTCACCCGGTGCCCATTGACTCTAAACACCTCACCATTCTTATTTTTCAGATCTAGAGCACCAAAGGATGTCACATGCACAACTTCAAATGAGCCACTCTACTTAGATTTCAACTTTCCCGGAAACATCCGCAACCGAGAATTGAACAATAGCACAAGATCGCCTTCTTTGAATTCTTTGTTCCGGATGTACTTGTCATGGAGGTACTTCATCTTGTCCTTATACAAGGACGAACTTGAATATGCACGGAACCAGAACTCATCAAGCTCATTCAATTTCTCCACCCTTAAATTGGCAAGCCCACATAGCTTTATGCTAAAGGTCTACCAGAAGGTGACAAGCTTTCCCAACACTAACCGATACGGAGACACACCAATTGGTGTTTTGTAAGCTGTTATATAAGCCTAAAGAGCATCGTCAAGTTTCTTCGACCAATCCGTCCGCTTGGCATTCACAGTTTTTGAAAAAATACTCTTCATCTCCCGATTAAAGACTTCAACTTGTCCACTTGCTTGAGGATGATAGGGGGTCGACACTTTGTGAGTGACACCGCACTTGGAGAGTAAAGTATCAAAAGCTTTGTTGCAAAAGTGCGATCCCCCATCACTAATAATAACCCTTGGAGTTCCAAACCTTGTGAATATGTTCTTCTTCAAGAAAGCTACCACACTCCGAGCTTCATTGTACGGCTTCAACCCATTTGGACACGTAATCCAAACCTACCAATATATAGGTGTTCCCACATGAAATCACGAACGGACCCATAAAATCAATGCCCCACACATCAAAAATATCAATCTCTAAGATGGTGATGGGGGGCATCTCATTTTTCTTGGAAATCCCATCGACCATTTGGCATCCATCACAACGCTTAACGAGATCTCTTTCGTCTTTGTAAAGAGCAGGCCAATAGAATCCACAGTTTAACACCTTTGTAGCCTTTCTCGCTCCAACATGGTGACCACCATATGGCGAAGAGTAGAAAGCCTCAAGAATTCCCAATTGTTCTTCTTCTGGTACACATATTTGGATAACACCATCAGTACAAATTCTGAAGAGATAGGGCTCATCCCAATAATAGTCCAGGCAGTCCCATTTGAGCTTTCTTCTTTGGTTTAAAGAGAACTCATCCGGTACAATGCCACTCACAAGATAATTGGACACATCGAAAAACCATGGCATCCAGGTCATAGAAATGGATAGGAGTTGCTCGGCAGGAAATGAATCATTGATCTCGAGGCCATCATTTGACCTCCCCTCCTCCTCCAATCGGGACAAGTAGTCCGCCACTTGCTTTTCACTCCCCTTGCGATCTTGGATCTCAAGATCAAATTCATGTAAAAGAAGTACCCACAACATCAATCTTGCCTTAGAGTCTTTCTTGCTCATCAAATATATAAGCGCTGCATGGTCGGTATGAACAATCACCTTTGTACCCATTAGGTACGGGCAAAACTTCTCCATAGCAAATACAATGGCCAAGAGTTCTTTCTATGTCACCGTATAGTTGACTTGGGCCTCGTTTATGGTCTTACTAGCATAGTAGACCGGATGGAAGATCTTGTTAATTCTTTGCCCCAATACCGCTCCAACCGCCACATCGCTCGCATCACATATGAGCTCAAAAGGTAAGCTCCAATTTGGTGTGGTGATAATAGGAGTAGTAGTCAACTTATACTTGAGTAATTCAAATGGCCTCATAAAATCTTCATTAAAATAGAACTTTTCCTCCTTCTCCAATAGTTTTCACAAGGGGTTTACCACATTAGAAAAATCTTTGATGAACCGGCGGTAAAACCCCGCATGACTTAGAAAGCTCCTCACTCCCTTAACAGAAGTAGGGGGAGGGAGTTTGGAAATCACTTCAATTTTAGGTTTGTCAACTTCAATATCATTCTTGGAAATCTTGTGACCGAGGACAATGCCTTCCTCGACCATGAAGGACACTTCTCCCAATTCAAAACCAAGTTAGTTTCCTTACAATGTGACAATACCTTGTCCAAGTTGTCCAAGCACTCTTCAAAAGAATTCCCCATGATAGAAAAATCATCCATAAAAACCTTAAGAAATTCCTCCACCATATCGGTGAAGATGGCCATCATACACCGTTGAAAATTCGTCGGTGCTTTACATAACCCAAATGGTGTCCGTGATAATGCGAAAGTTCCATAAGGACAAGTGAAAGTGGTCTTCTCTTAGTCTTCTGGAACAATAAGAATCTGGTTATATCAGGAGTATCCATCAAGGAAGCAATAAAAAGCACGTCCAGCCAACCTATCCAACATTTGATCAAGAAGTGGAAGCGGAAAATGGTCTTTCCGAGTAACTTTGTTGAGCTTCCAATAATCCATGAACGCTCTCCACCCGATGACAGTTCTTGTGGGGATCAATTCATTTTTTTCATTTGTTATCACAGTCATGCTCCCTTTATTTGGGACACATTGCACCGGTGAGGTCCACGAACTATCGGAAATGGGCTACACATCCCCAACATCCAACCATTTGATGATATATTTCTTCACTACCTCTTGCATAGCCTCGTTCAATCTTCTTTGATGTTCCATGGAGGGTCTGGCATCCTCCTCCAGAATAATCTTGTGCATGCAAAAGGTGGGGCTTATACCCCGAATATCCGCCAATGTCCAACCTATTGCTTTCTTCCTCCTTTGGATCACCGCCAAGGTAGAATCTACCTGCACGTTAGTTAAGCACGAGGAAAGAATAACAGGTAAAGTGGAACAAAGGCCTAGAAACTCATACCTGAGGTGTGAAGGCAAAGGCTTTAACTCCAGGGTAGGAGGCTCCTGCCTCGAAATTGACCCCATTCCTTGCAAAGAATTGACACATTCTACAAAGCCTTCATTCTCATCCTCATCCTCATCATGATTTAGCAACACAACTTCCAAGGTATCCTTAACATGTATCACAACACTTGTGTCATCACAATTATTTTGGTCATTAGATCCAAGAACGAACAAACTTCGGTGCTATTTGGTTGCCTCATTGATTTGCATACATGGAACACCACTTTTTCATCACCCATTCGGAAGGTAAGCTCACCAGCTTCCACATCAACGAGGGCCTTCCCTGTATCAAGGGAAGGTCTCCCCAATATAATTGGCACCTCATTGTCAAACTCACAGTTAAGGATCACAAAATTTGCGGGAAGGATGAAATTGTCGACCCGAACTAACACATCATAAATTATCCCCAATGGCCTTTTCATTGTCCGATACGCCATGTGAAACCTCATGGAACATTTTGAACACAGAATAGGGCATCAAGTTAATGCTTGCCCCAGATCACATAAAGCTTTGGCAAAATCGGCACTCCCAATAGTGCACGAGATTGTAAAGGGACCGGGATCTTTTAACTTTGGAACCATGGAGTTCACAATAGCACTCACTTGATGAGTCATTTTGATTGTTTCATGGTTCATTGATCTCTTCTTTGTTACCAAGTCCTTCATGAACTTGTTATATCCCGGCATTTTTTCTGTGGGATTCAACCAACGATACATTTATGGACAAACTCTTCATCATATCAATAAATTTATTGAATTGATTCTCATTTTTTTGCTTTGCGAGTCTTCAAGGATATGGAGGAGGAGGCCTTGGGATGGGTGCCTTGGTATCATTGCTTGGCATGTCATCTTATTGAACCAACACATCATCCACATTTCTTCTTTGGTTTGAGGTACTTGCAACTCCACCTCTCCCGCTTCTTCTTGTTATGGCTATTGCATGCCTAGTATTGTTCCTACCCTTCGGGTTCACCACCGTATCACTAGGTAGTTCCCCCTTAGGGCGAGTATTAAAAGCTTGAGAAATTTGGCCAAGTTGAACCTCTAAATTGTGGATAGAGGTGTTGTGGGAGGCCAATTGAGCATCCGAGTTGGAATTTTTCTCCATCATTTGCTTAAACATATTTTCAATTCATCCCATTTCACTATTATAAGAACTAGGACTGTGATGGAGGCATTTTGTTTGGTTATTGATACATCGGGGGCCTTTGAAAGCCCGACCCCCGATTCCCTTTATTGTTGTTGTTCCAACCCCCTTGATTATTGTTGCCTCCCCTATTGCTTTGATTGTTTCCTCCCTAATTTCTTTGATTATGACCTCCCCAATTGCCTTTTTTCCCTTGCTTACTCCAATTTCCTTGATTATCATTATTCCCCCAATTGCCTTGATTGTTATTGTTGTTGCCACCACTCCAATTTCCTTGGTGGCCTTGGTTGTTCCAATTCCCTTGGTTTCCTTGCGATATCCATTGTCGTTGACTTGGAGCATTTATTCTTTAACCTTGATAATTGTTGACATATTGAACCTCTTCATCTTGCTCATTGTACGAATCACCTTGATCATACCCACTATTATCTTGCTCAAATTGTTCCGGATGGTTTTGTACTTGTTGACCTCTTTGCCGTCTCTTTTTCACCATCATGTTCACCCCTTCCATAGCATTCACCTTGTTTTGGCCCATGATAGGGTAATCTCTCTAACCAATCCAATGCCTTTCCCATAGAGAAAAGGGAAATATCCTCAATCGCAACGCATCCTCGGAAATATTTGTTTGCTTGCTCCCCCAACAAGTATCAACGAACCCCTTAAGATGCTTTCAAGCATTTTGGCTTGGAGCTTCGGTGAAGAAACCCCGTTGCTCAAGTAGCGTATGCATCAAGTTGGTTATTTGGAAGTTGCCCTCCCTAATCCGGGGCGGGACTATTGCACTTGCGTAGAACTCGTTCGGCAACACTCGGTACGCTGCTCTTGGTGGAGGTGGGGGAGGGTTTGGGATATTATCATGAGGCGGTCGGCCTTTCCTATTTACTTGAGGTTCGAGATGAATCTCATATCCTTGGTCATCATCTACCTCCTCCCCCAATGAAGGCCAAGATCGAATCCACAGGGATTTAGAATATGGGATTAGGTGTATATCTAGTTTGATTGTATGTTTGACTCAAATTACACTTCCACAATATTGGTTTGTGTTCTACTTCTACTTTTCTTTATTGTTTGCAAGTATAAAACTAAGGGACAATATTTTGAGTTATTTTTCAAATGATAAAAGGGTCTAGGGCTGTGACTTCCACCTAGGTGGTTACCTAATGGGTTGTAAACTCTAGGGTAAGTTTGCTTGGTCGGGGTTGTAATATAGCAGTCATACTCGGATACTCACTCTATACCTCTCGGTAGTTTGAGTGATTTTTCCCAATTTGGCTTTCTCAAGTCTAATTGGGTATTGCACAATACAAGTGATAAAGCTCAAGTCGGGTTTTACTATCTTTAGATTCAACCCTTTAATTGGGGCTATCAATTTCTTGAGTTCACCCCAATTTCTTGTTAGCCAAGTTTTCCTAGACTTAGTCTCTCTTTCTCAAGTAGAGACTAAGTCAATTAGGCATGAATCAGTGTTTGCAACCACAAATCCTTGAGTTCAAGAAAGAACTAGGCTAAATATCACTAACCCAATCACAAACAAGCCCTAATTCAAACACCCATCAAATACCCACACTAGGGTTAGGTCACAACCCTAGCTAGAGATTTAGCTACTCATGAAATTAAAGAAATTAAAGAAGAAATAAAGATAGAATCCATAATAATTAATTATGGGATGAAAATCAAGTGTTTGGAGACAAATTTAGTATAAAGTTACTTAAAGCAGTAAAGAAAAATGGCCCGGTGCTCTTACAAAAACCAAACTTAACCTAAAAATAACAAAAAGTCCTATTTATACTAAGCTGAAAATATCTGACAAAAATGCCCCTGCGGAGGTTGTGCGGCCGCATAATTCTGAGTGTGGTCTGCACTCTAAGCTTGACTGGTCAATTGGCCTTCTGCGGTCGCACAAATTTGAAATGTGCGGTCCGCACACTTGGCTTGACTGGGATCTGGACTTGACTCTACGGACCGCACATTTGTGAGTGCTGCCGCACACTGGCTTCTGCGGCCGCACAATATTCATGCGGTCCGCACATCTTCAACTCGAGGTTCTCTGAATCTACGTCTCTGCTATCCGCATAAGAGTGAATGTGTCCGTACACTGACTTCTGCGGCCGCACAATACTTGTGCGGTCCGCACATCTTTAAAAGCTCAAAACTTCCAAGTCTCTGAACCTCTCTTCCGCGTCCGCACTAGAATTATGCGGTCTGCATACTCTGAAGCTGAATTTGACAGGGTCCCTTCATTATTTTCGGCCGCACACAGTATTGTGCGGTCCGCACTCTAAGCACTTTTGCCCTATTTTTGTCCTTGTCCAATTTTGACTCCTTTTAGAGTTGATTTTCATTGGGTTGTAGATTAGGGGATAGTCGAGAGTTTCTCCTTGTTTTGCCGATTAGTCTTATAGTGTTTTGTCTGAGACTGCTAGCGGTTTTTGTTGTGTTTCACACTTTTTTTGGCCTTTCTATTTATTTGCTGTCTTTTACGATGCTGATACTATTTTTCTAGTTTCTGTTACTGTTACAGATTTATTGTTTCTGAGCCGAGGGTCTCCCGGAAACAGCCTCTCTATCCCTTCGGGGTAGGGGTAAGGTCTGCGTACACTCTACCCTCCGCAGACCCCACTAGTGGGATTCTACTGGGTTGTTGTTGGAGTTGATTTTCACTTCTTTGCTCATTTCCCAATATTCCTACAAGAAAGCTCATTTCATTAGTTCTCGGTATACCTTTAAGCATTTTCAAGCTAAAACACAAGTAAAAGAAAGAAAATAAGCAGTCAAAATCTCTACTTATCAGTCCTAGATGATCGAGAGGCATATCAGCTAGGGCCAGCTCATCGGTGACTCAACGTAGATCTGTCGGCGTTCGCATGCCTTGAAGTCCCCGTCTATCTTTTATGTTTTTTCTGTGTCTTTCGTTCAAACATTTGTATTTCTTTCATAAGTTTACTTGTAGTAAATCCTAAAAGTACGTAAATTGTGACTCCATATCCGGATAGTAGTAAATGTTGAAGCTTTTGTATTATTCCGCACTCGTTGTATTTCATTTTAGTTTATTTGTTGTTATTTACTGAATTGAATAAGGTTTTGCTTAATAATTCTCTAACGTTGGCTTGCCTAGCAAGTGGAATGTTAGGCGCCATCACGGTCCCGACGGTGGGAATTTCGGGTCGTGACATGGGTAACAATTGTCTTCGAAATTTTTTGGAATCCGGGCACGTGGGCCCGGGGGTGAATATTGGAAAGTCTTCAATTTGGGTTGTGAATCACTTTAATAGTTAGAATATGAACTTTCGAGCCTATATTGACTATTTTATATAACATTTGACTAGTTTCGAGTTGTTGGGCACCAAACTGAGGGTTTTGAGCACAAATTTTGGATCGGAAAGTAGGCTTGAGACAAGGTAAGTCTCTTTTCTAACCTTGTAAGAGGAAATTAACCCCATAGGTGAACTTAATTAATATGTGTTTCTATTGTGGGGGGCTACGTACGGACGAGGTGACGAGATTCCGTACATACCTACTATTTTTGCTTATGTCTGGGTGGTTTTAGGTTCACACCATGCTTCGTTGACATCGTTATTTAATTATGCTTATTAATTGCCTTGAATAGAGTTGAGATTGAGGATTTCAAGATGTTAAAAGTTTCTAGTTAAATATTTCCCTTGTGGAAATATTTGAGGGATATTATGTTAACTTGAGAAATCTATGTCCAACCGTGTCGCAAGTATATTCCGCAAGCGCGGTAAATTTCCATTACTCTCATGGGAGCGGGTCGTTCGCCTCGACAGGTTAATAGATGCATCTATGGTTCGTGTTGTTCGACCCTCGAGAGTGCACATAGTTTATGTTTATATCTATTTGGATCGGGTCGTACGTCTTCGGCATAATTCGTGCGTGATAATTCAGGGTGATTCGAACCAGGGGAGGATCTTCCACCTTGTTGGTCATAGCACTGAAGCTCTATTATATATGATATTGTTTCATTGACTTTATAGGTTAAGCAATTAAATGGAGGGAAAAGATTTGGTTTTACTACAGTGAGAGTATTCTTTAATTATTTTTGCTCCGAGTTGTCATTTATATATATAGTAAGTGTCAAAGTCGACCCCTCGTCACTACTTCTTCGAGGTTAGACTAGATACTTACTGGGTACATGTTGTTTATGTACTCACGCTACACTTCTGCAATGAATGTGCAGGATCTGAGGCAGGTGCATCTGGATATCAGTCTGGCGCGCATCCTTGATTACCGAGACATCGCGGTGAGCTACCCTTCTGAGCCCGTTCTGCAGCAGTTGGAGTCTTTATTTTGTTGTATTTTCTGTCTATTTCACTTGAGGCAGTAGACCAGTATTCTTTTGTATATTCTACTAGATGCGCATATATTTGTGACACCAGGTCTTGGCACACACACTAGTAGACTTGTGGTTTTTGGTTTTATTCCATGACTACGATTGCATTCGGTTGCTTCCGTGTTCTTTGTTTTAGATCTCTTATTTCTTAAATATTTTTAATTTGAGGAAAGTTTAATTAAGGGGAAAAATTTATTAAAAAGAGAAAATCACGTGGCTAGTTCACAGTTGGCTTGCGTAGTGACGGCGTTAGGCGCCATCACGGCCTATTATAGAACTGAGTCGTGACAACATGGTATCAGAGCACTAGGATAACGTAGGTCTCACAAGTTATGGGTAGGCTTAATAGAGACTTGTGGATCGGTGCGGAGACGTCCGTACTTACCTTCGAGAGGCTATAGGGTGTTAGGAAGCTACTTTTTATTCACCTCTTATCGTGTAGTTGATGGTGTATGAAGATTATTTCTCTTGTTCTCTCACAGATGGTGAGAACACGCACGACAGACGTTCCATACCCGGGAGGGGCTGCTCCTCCTATTGCCCGAGGCTGAGGTAGAGGTCGGGGGAGGGCACCAGCCTGAGGTAGGGGACGGGGACATCCTAGATTTTCCCCATTTGTACCACCTGTGATTCCAGTAGAGGATCCCATTGTTGAGGACAGGGCGAGGTTCCCGCAGTAGAGCCAGCCCCGATTGATTTCATGATAGCACCGGGCTTTCAGGAGGTCATGGGTCGTGTGCTACGGTTCATGGATTATATGACCCAGGCTGGTTTATTTCCAGCAAACCCAGCCACATCTCAGGCGGTTGGGGGAGCATAGACCCCTACTACTCAGGCTCCTAGTAATGCAGCTGGTGTGTATCAGACCCCGGGCACACTACCCGTGGGTGGAGCCGAGCTAGTCACAACAACTGTACATGAGACCAGCTGCGACTGACGAGCCACAGAAGCTACTGGATAGATGGACCAGGCTTCACCCTCCTGTCTTCGGGGGTGAAAGACATGAGGATCCCCAGGACTTCATTGATAGGTGCAGGGACAGCCTGCACAACATGATTATACTAGAGTCCCATGGGGTAGGTTTCACTACTTTCCATCTGGAGGGCAGGGCCCATAGGTGGTGGAAGTCACATATTCTCGGCAGACCAACATGTTCTCCTCCCATGACTTGGGATGAGTTTACTCGCCTTTTCTTGGATAGGTATATTCCACCCTCCCAGAGGGAAGAGTTGCGGTGTCAGTTTGAGCAGCTCCAGCAGGGTCAGATGTCAGTGACCGAATATATGAGGCGAGATTCTCTTAGTTGTCTCGCCATGCACTTATGATTCTTCCTACTGATGCTGAGAGAGAACAGAGGTTTGTTGCAGGATTGCACTCCGCTATTCAGGACACTATGGCCCGAGAGGTCGATATGGGTACTTCTTATGAGCTGTTTGTGGAGATATCTCGGAGGATTGAGGGTTACCGTCAATGAGGTAGAGAGCATATGCAGCGGGACAAGCAGTTCCATTTTTCTGGAGAGTTTAGAGGTGCCCCGACTGAGGTCAGTTGGGGAGGGCTCAGCCTAGCAGGCCCGCATATCCAACACCACCACTTCCTCGGGTTGCTCCAGCGCGACCCTATTTCAGTGCTATGCCAGCGAGTTCTTACTGCCCACCAGCTATTCAGGGTTCTTCCAGTGGGCACTTAGGCCATCAGGATTCTTCCAACGCCTATTTCAGCGCCAATGCCAGAGAGTTCATACCGCCCACTAGCTATTTAGGGTTCTTCTAGTGGGTATTTGGGCCATCAGGGTTAGACTTTAGGGAAACAGTCCACCACCCCGAAGGGTTTTTATGAGTGCGGGGATCCTGGCCACATGAAGAGATTTTGTCCTAGACTCTGGGGCAAGGCAGTGCAGCAGAGTTAGCAACCCATGATTACAGCACTAATAGCCGCACCAGCCGTCGAGCCGCCCAGAGGCGGAAGGCAGGTGGGCATGGGCCATCCTAGAGGTGGAGGCCATCCAGGTGGCACTCCAGCTAGATTTTATGCTTTCCCGGCCAAACCAAATGCAGTGGCCTCAGATGCTGTGATCACATGTATTATTCCTGTCTACGGTAGGGATAATTCGGTATTATTTGATCCAAGGTCCACATATTTACGCCATCCTTGATTGCCATACCAATACTGTTACCTTGGCAATGCCAGAGCTTCCTAGATCGGGGCCCAGGTATCGATTTCTGCATTGATTTGGCCCCAGGTACCCAACATATATCTATCCCACCGTGCCGTATGCCTCCGAAAGATTTGAAGGAGTTGAAGGAGCAGCTTGAGGAGCTGTTAGCAAAGGGTTTTGGCGGGTCGAGTGTGTCACCTTAGGTTGTACCAGTGTTATTTGTGAAGAAGAAAGATGAGACTATGCAGATGTGCATTGATTACTGTCAGTTGAACAATGTTACCATTAAGAATAAGTACCTGTTGCCGCAATTTGCTGATTTATTTGACCAGTTGCAGGGTGCTAGGGTGTTCTCTAAGATCGACTAGAGATCGGGCTACCATCATTTGAAGATTCGGGACACGGATGTTCCAAAGACTGCTTTATGTACTAGATATGGCCATTATGAGTTCCTAGTGATGTCCCTCACAAACGCCAAAGCGGCATTTATGGATTTGATGAAATGTGCAGAAGTGTAGTATGAGCACACCATAGCGGTGCCCAGTAAGTATCAAGACTAACCTCGGTGAAGTAGTGACGAGGACTAGTCAAGACACCACCGGTCTAATAAGTAAAAAGGCATAAATGTATAAATGACTGAAACATAATATCTATCTAAAGATTTTTCAGTATAATTAATGATAAGATCGAATAATACGGAAGGAAATTCAATAATTACGATCAACGGACAACATAATAGAAATACGCAAAGAGAATGGAAAGAATGCAATCCAAATGGCGGGAATCACAACCCAATAAAAGCACTAGAAACTCAACACTGCATCAATTTATTCACGTCAGGCCTTAGCCAATAAACTCAATAAAACTGGTCAAACCTTCGAGTGAAAACCTTTAAATCGTGAGTTTAT
Source organism: Nicotiana paniculata (assembly GCA_005239505.1). Classification (NCBI taxonomy): domain Eukaryota; kingdom Viridiplantae; phylum Streptophyta; class Magnoliopsida; order Solanales; family Solanaceae; genus Nicotiana; species Nicotiana paniculata. The sequence goes on along the minus strand of ML357336.1, from coordinate 1,435 downwards.
TTTGAAAACTTTGAAGATATAATCATTTCGGAATAGAGAAATTTCTTCTTTGAAACCTACTTTCTTTGAATGTATATTTATAAAGAAAAATCTTTAAAACATAGTCTCTTCAAATACTTGGTGTTCAAATATATTTTCCCAAATACTGATCTTTCAAATATCATCAAAACACGTGATGCTCAAAATATACTTTCCCAAATACTGCTCTTTCAAATATCATTTTTCTGCAAGACAAATACTTTTCAATTATACTTTCGAAACAGAAGTCCTTCAGACAAAACTTTTCCTGCAGATAATTTCTTTTCAACTATACTTTTCAATATATATGTATATTCTTCGATCCAAATCTCCTCAATGATAAAACCACCGGAATTCAGTCCGCAACTCAGAATTTGTCATGATATGCAGTACAGGGGGAAAGCTCCCGGAATCTCATCCGTAGTCCCAATTTAAATATGTGATGCAGTACAGGGGGAAAGCTCCCGCATCTCTGTCCGTAGTCCCAATTTAAATACATGATGCAGTACAGAGGGAAAGCTCCCGGATCTCTGTCCGTAGTCCCAATTTAAATATGCAGTGCATTAAAGGGGGAAAGCTCCCGGATCTCTGCCCGTAGTCCCAATTTAAATATGCAATGCAGCCACTGAGGAAAACAACTAGAATGCGATAGAAACAATATATATTGCCACAACCAGCGCAAAAGCAAACAAGACCAAATGCAAAGTGCGATGAGCAAATCAATACAAAGACTTAAATCACAAAATGGTAAGAACTCACTCACAAGAAGTAGCCACTGAAAGGAATGCCAAGCACAAAGAGGAACAACATAACGAGGAGAAAACAAGGCAAATATAACAACGATTCTATCTATTCAAGTTCGCAACCAATAAACCAAATCATCCCGGCAAGGGAATCAGCTATAACCAATCTCACTTAGACAATTAGCTTCACCTAATAAACTCAGTTTGAACAAATACTCAGTAAATAGGCAACATCAGAGAAATACCATCAACATGGGCGGTCATCAATTAAACGTAAGTAGTACTTGAGGGGAAAATCATTTAAATCACAATGTACCACTCACGGGCATGCTTGACCAACGTATAGATATTCCGAATTACTTGTTAGACATTCATAGGGCGAGATTATACTAGTTTTAGTCACATAGGCAGCGTATGAAGGAAGATATAATATAACGGTAGGAAAAAATAAAGTCTTCATTTAAGTCAATTAAGATCGTATAAGAAACAAGGAATGCTAGGCAAGTACTTCTAATTTGAGCAGGAAGAGATGAATCTAGAAATCAGGAATTCAGATATAACAAGTTCAATTCATATATGGGGGACATAAGGACCTAAAATCCCTGAAGGGCCCATGATGTGTGGCTAGAATTCGTGATTTTAAGCATTATATCCCTCGCATTTTATGAGCTTTA
>MDKI01172863.1:0-22512 GCA_005239505.1 Nicotiana paniculata | reverse complement strand
CGATCCTTATAACATATGTTGCGGCGTGCAGCCTGATCCATATAATAGTCGACTGCGCTCACTGGGGCTGTGCAGACTCCTGGAGGGGCTCTTTCAGTTATATATACTGCTGCGGCGTGCAGCCCGATCCTTATAACATACGTTGCGGCGTGCAGCCCGATCCATATATTAGTCGACTGCGCTCACTGGGGGTGTACAGACTCCTGGAGGGGCTCCTTCAGCCCAAGAGCTATATCTGCTGCGGCGTGCAGCCCGATCCATATATTAGTCGACTGCGCTCACTGGGGGTGTACAGACTCCTGGAGGGGCTCCTTCAGCCCAAGAGCTATATCTGCTGCGGCGTGCAGCCCGATCCAATATGTACATTGTTGTGGTGTGCAACCCGATCCATATACAATATATATATATATATATATATATATATATATATATATATATATATATATATATATATATATATATATATATATATATATGTATATTGTCGCGGCGTGCAGCCCGACCCATACATAATCTATATATTGTTGCGGCGTGCAGCCCGATCCATATGTAATATATAACATATATATTGTTGCGGTGTGCAGCTCGGTCCATAACTATCCTCACATACTCGGCTCTTGGCCTGAACATATATATATTGTTGCGGCATGCAGCCTGATCCATAACTATCCTCACATACTAGGCTCTCGGCCTGACTCAGTCATCCTCAAAGGCCACTTGGGCAATTCATCTAAACTCACGAAACTCAGCCCAAAATACTTCTCAGAGTTTTCAAAGCAGCGTGATAATAGTGAAAATAACAACAAGTAAAAAACATGACTAAGTTCACAATTGTTCTATCAGGATAGTGTGAGAATAGTGTAAAAGTACCTCTAAGGGTCTAAACAGGTCGGCACGAGGACCCAAACATGGCTCACAGCCCATAAACAAGTATAAATTTCTAAAATACAGGATATCATAAGGTTTCAAATCGAATACGCGGCTTAATAGTCACTACGGGATGGACCAGGTCACAATCCCTATCGGTGCACGCTCCCACGCTCGTCACCTAGCATGTACGTTACCTCATGTACCAAAACAATATCAAATACCGGGGTTTCATACCCTCAAGTTTAGAGTTACAATCGTTACTTACCTCAAAACAGCCCAAAAGCTACTCCGCGATGCTCTTGCCCCTCGAATTGGCTCCCAAATGCTCTGAATCTAACCAAAACCAGATTAACATCATCAATATACGCTAACGGAACAAAACCCAATCGAAAGATATAAATTTTAATAACAATTCTCGAAATTGGCCAAACCCAAGCCCCGGGCCCACGTCTCGGAATTCGATAAAAATCACAAAACTAGATTCCTCATTCCCTTACGAGTCTACCCATACCAAATTTACAAATATCCAACCTCAATTACCACTCAAATCACAAAAAAGAATTTTCCAAATTTTCCTCCCATTTTCCCCAACTTTTCTACCTTAATTCCTCAAATTGCATGGTGAAAATCAAGACAAATTCATGAAATTGAACCAAAAATGATTGAAGAACACTTACCACAAGAAGCCCACTGAAAAACTCGTCCAAAATCTCCTTCCCCCGATCTCTCTAATGAAATATTGAGTTATGGCCAAGAAACCCCGAATTTAGAACTTAAAAATTATCTGCCCAGGCCTCTTTCTTCACTGCGATCGCGGGAGCTCCCACGCGATCGCGAAGAACAAATCTGCTGCCCCATCAAATAAAATTACGCGATCGCATACACACACACGCGATCGCCATTCATCAGGACATAAACCCACGTGATTGCAAACCATTCTATGTGATCGCGAAGAACAACGACTCAGACCCCCTCACGCGCCCTTCAACTCTATGCGAACGCGAACAACACAACGCGATCGCACTGCACAACAACCTCACACTCACGCGAACGCGAACGCGACCTCCACCACGCGATCGCATATTACAAAAATCCTGCCATCCCCAGCTAGGCCTACACGATCGCAAACATCCTCCCGCGATCGCGTAGAAGGAAACCAGAAACTCACACCAGCAAAAATCTGCCAAGTTTTTAAGCCAAGAGTTGGTCTGTTAACCACCCGAAACACACCCGAGGCCCTCAGGACATCAACAAAACATGCCAACATATCCCATAACATCATTAAAACTTATTCGAGCCTTCGAAACGCCAAAAACAACACAAAAACACCAAAATCACATCAAATTCAAGCCTATGAACTTTGAAACTTTTAAATTTCGCCAATGATGCAGAAACCAACCAAAACATATCCGATTGACCTGAAATTTTACACACATATCCAAAATGAAATTACAAACCTCCTCCAACTGTCATAATTTCATTCTGACCCCGATAGCCTATTTTCCACTGCCGACCAGAAATTGCCAAAAACTAACTTTCGCCAATTCAAGCATAATTCTGCACCGGATGTCAAAACTTCATTCCGAACACACTCTTAAGTTCCAAATCACCTAACAAAGCTATCCGAGACATAAAATCTGCATTCCGAGATCGTTTACCAATAAGTCAACTCCCAGTTGACTTTTTCAACTATTAAGCTACTTTAAGAGACTAAGTGTCTCAGTTCGCACCACGACCACTCTGAACCCGAACCAACCGACCCAACATAACATAAACAGGCTAAGCAACATATGATAAAGTAGAAATGGGGGAAACGGGGCTAATCTCACGAAACGACCAGCCGGGTCGTTACATCCTCCCCCTCTTAAACAAACGTTCGTCCTCGAACGGGTCTAAAAACATACCTGGAGTCTCGAATAAGTGAGGATATTTGCTCCGCATCTCCCGATCGGTCTCCCACGTGGAATCCTCCACCGACTGTTCTCTCCACTGAACCTTCACTGAAGCTTTATCCTTAGACCTCATCTTTCTGACCTGATGACCCAAAATAGCCACTAGCTCTACCTCATATGACATATCACCCTCGAGTTGAACCGTGCTGAAGTCCAAAACATGAGACAGGTCACCAACATACTTCCGGAGAATCGAAACATGGAACACCGGATGAACACTCGATAAGCTAGGAGGCAAGGCAAGCCTATAAGCCACCTCCCCAATCCTCTGAAGCACCTCAAAAGGCCCAATAAACCGAGGACTCGGCTTTCTCCTCTTCCCGAACCTCATAACACCCTTCATGGGTGACACCTTCAGCAGCACCTTCTCCCTAACCATGAAAGACACATCTCGGACCGCATAACTCTTCTGCCTAGACTGCGTCGTGCGAAGCCGCTCTTGAATCAACTTTACCTTACCCAACGCATCCTAAACCAAGCTTGTGCCCATTAGCCTAGCCTCGCCCGGATCAAACCAACCAACCGGAGATCTACACCTCCTACCATATAAGGCCTCATACGGAGCCATCTGGATACTCGACTGATAACTATCATTATATGCAAACTTCGCGAGTGGCAGAAAATGGTCCCATGAACCTCCAAAATCAATGGCACAGGCACGCAACATATCCTCCAAAATCTAAATAGTACGCTCTGACTGCCCGTCAGTCTGAGGATGAAACGATGTGCTCAACTCAACCTGAGTACCTAACTCCCTCTGCACGACCCTCCAAAACTGAGATGTGAACTGAGTACCTCTGTCAGAAATGATAGAAACTGGAACCCCATGCAATCGGACAATCTCTCTGATATAAATCTCATCTAACCTCTCCGAAGAATAAGTAGTACCAACAGGAATAAAGTGCGCGGACTTGGTTAGTTGATCCACAATAACCCATATAGCATCAAACCTCCTCGAAGTCCGTGGAAGTCCAACCACGAAGTCCATGGTGATTCACTACCACTTCCACTCCGGAATATCTAATATCTGAAGCAATCCACCTAGTCTCTAGTGCTCATACTTGACTTGCTGACAGTTGAGACACCGAGCCACAAACTCAACAATATCTCTCTTCATCCGCCTCCACCAATAATGTTGTCTCAGATCTTGATACATCTTTGCAGCACCTGCGATCGCGATTCATCAGGACATAAACTCACGCGATCGTGAACCATTCTACGCGATCAAGAAGAACAATGACTTGGCCCCCCTCACGTGCCCTTCAATTATATGCGAACGCGAACAACACCACACGATCGCACTGCACAACAACCTCACACTCACGCAATCGCAATCGTGACCTCTACCACGCAATCGCATATAACAAAAATCCTGCCATCCCCAGATAGGCCTACGCGATCGTAAACATCCTCCTGCGATCGCATAGAAGGAAACCAGAAATTCACACCAGCAAAAATCTGCCAAGTTTTTAAGCAAAGAGTTGGTCCGTTAACCACCTGAAACACACCCGAGGCCCTCGAGACCTCAACCAAACATACCAATATATCCCATAGCATCATTCAAACTTAGTCGAGCCTTCAAAAAACCAAAAACAATGCAAAAACACCAAAATCACATCAAATTCAAGCCTATGAACTTTGAAACTTCTAAATTTCACCAATGATGCCGAAATCAACCAAAACACATCTGATTGACCTGAAATTTTACACACATATCCAAAATGACATTATGAACCTGCTCCAACTATCGGAATTCCATTCCGACCCCGATAGCCTATTTTCCACTGTCGACCAAAAATCGCCAAAAACTAACTTTCGCCAATCCAAGCCCAATTCTACACCGGACGTCAAAACTTCATTCCGAACACACTCCTATGTCCCAAATAACCTAAAAAGCTATCCGAGCCATAAAATTTGCATTCCGAGGTCGTTTACCAATAAGTCAACTCCCAATTTACTTTTTCAACTATTAAGCTACTTTAAGAGACTAAGTGTCTCAGTTCTCACCACGACCACTCCGAACCCGAACCAACCGACCCAACACAACATAAACAGGATAAGCAACATATGATAAAGCAGAAACGGGGGAAACAGGGCTAATCTCATGAAACGACTAGCCAGGTCATTACATCGTTTAAGTCTAATTTGGATAGTCTTACCTCCTTAAGTTCGTTTAACTAGTGTGTTGGTTCCTGAATGCTTACTTGCTTTGTCCTAAATCTCTGTAATGAATGCTTCACACTTGTAATGACCTATGTTAGGACTTCCTTTGTTAATTACGACATGTTTCTCTACTATTTTGTCACTCAGCATGCTCTCTCGATCTCATACCCCTCTAGTGATTGTTTGAGGTTTTAGAAAAGTCATCTCATTTTTTTTGAATTGCCTTATGATATTAGAGTGAATCTCTAACATAATCTGGACCTTCTTTAGGTAATTAGTCTACTGTGTCAATGCTAGAATATCTACATGTGCTATTTGACATGAGCTTACTTTTCCACTCTGTTCAGAATCTCTGTAATGTTTGTCTTGCATATATAATGTGTTTTAATTTGTGATAAGACCTTTTATATCAACTATGATCTTTTTTACCTGCTAATATGTCCCTCAGTATGTCTTTGGCTCACCTAATTCCCTCTTCTTTTAGTGATTACTTGGCTTGTCATAATATGTGCTCTCTATCATGTTTCAATGCAGTCTTGCTTCTTGATGAGAGCTAACATGTCTGTCTTATGACACTAGGATGTATACTTAGAATAATTTGGACTTTTTAGGTTTCAACTTGTTTAGTATTGTGTATTTGTGCATGATAACTTCTGTCAAATCTTGTAAACTTGTTTCTCCCCTAACTCTTTCAATATGTGGTTGCTAGAAGCTACTTTGCTAAATGTTGAAATTCTACTGAACCTGCTTATAAGTCCTGTGACCTGCTTGATTAGCTGCTCTATATGCTCAACTTGGCTATGTCTACTTTAGGTTATAAGTGAATCCCTCCAACTTTTGTCCCTCAATCTGTCATGACCCTAAATCCAAACCTGTCGTGATGGTGCCTATTGATGGCACTAGGAAATCCGACTTTCCCAAGAAAAAATACTTCAGAGTCAATAAAATAGTAATGTAAAACTTTCCATATCAGGAATATTTTATAAAACTAAAATTTAAACTTAAAATAGAAAACAAGTGCGGAATACTAGCCCCAAACATCAGGGTGTCACCAAGTCATGAACAACTAGACTCTAAATCTAAAGATAGTGTTTACAATAGTCTGCGTCTAAATAACAATACAGAGAAACTGAGATAATAAGGAAGGAGCACAAGTTTGGCAAACGCCGGCAGCTACCTCGTAAATCTTGAGAAAATCAACTGCGCACGAGCTCAATGACCTCTGTGTTCGGTCACACCTGGATCTGCACACAAGGTTCAAGGAGTAACGTGAGTACTTCCAACTCAGTAAGTAACAGAATAAATAAGGAATTGAGAAGCAGTGACGAGCTACACAAAATATTGTTCATTTTAGTAATTTCAGCAAAGAAAATAGGCATGCTTTCAATCCGGTGTTATAAAATCAAAACATTTCAAGCTCAAGTAAAACAATATGAGTCCTCCAAAAATTTCACAACAGTAACGACTAGCAACAAAGTGTAACAATAAATAAGAGCAAGTACAGACTCACATGGTTACTGTCACTCATATATCTCAACAGCTCAAACACTCAGCTCTCAACCTCAATACTCACAATCAAGGTACCTTCTTTCACTAGGGGTGTACAGACTCCGGAGCGGCTCCTACAGCCCAAGCGCTATATTGTTGCGGCATGCAGCCTGACCCAATACTGGTGCAGCTTGCAGCCTGATCCATATATTGTTGCGGCGTGCAGCCCAATCCAAGTATCGCTGCGTCGTACAGCCCGATCCAATAAAATGGCCCGAAGGCTTGTTGCGGCATGCAACCCGATCCAATATTACTACGGCGTTCAGCCCGATCCAATATATCTCACATAGCTCTCAACCCGGCACTTATGCCCTATATCAGTCACTAGCCTCTCCAGCCTTACGAATATCACAACAAACAGCCTAAATATAGAGTACAAAAAGTATTAAGCAAGACATGAGAGAGAGAGTTGAGATATAATGCATAGGCAAATGGTGACTGAGTACAAGATAGCAATTTAGCAGTCAATTCAACAAGTTCACGACCACTGTGGGTCCTTACAATGTTATCATATAGCCTAAGCATAGTTTCTAACATGTAAGACAGTGAATAACTCAAAAACAAAATGAACAGTGATAACAATGGGCTATTTGACTTTACAGTCTCCCGGGACAGACCAAGTCTCAATCCCACACGGTGCACACTCACACGCCTATCACCTAGCATGCGCGTCACCTCTAAATATCCTCATCATATGAATTTCTCGGGGTTTCATACCCTCAAGACCAGATTTAAGACTGTTACTTACCTCAAGCCGAGCAAATTCCTACTTCGCAATGCCCTTGCCTCTCGATTCGGCCTCCAAATGTCCTGAATCTAGCCATAAGCAGTACAATACCATTAATATATGCTAAAGGAATCAATTCCACAAGAAAAACTACTAAATTAGACTCAAAACCCGAAATTCACTAAAACCCAGGCCCCGGCCCACGTCTTGAAACTCGACAAAAATCAAAAAAACTGAAAGCCCATTCACTCCCGAGTCTAACAGTACTAAATTCATCAAAATCTAACTTCATTTGGTCTCTCAAATCCCTAAAATACACTCTCCAAAATCCCAAGCCCTAACCCCCAATTTCACTTCAAAACCCCTACTAATTAGGTGAGAAATCAACGAGAAAACACCATAGCTAATGATAATTAGGCTCAATGGACTTACCTCAGTGAATAGCCTTGAATCCCCTTTCAAAAATCACCTCAAAAAGCTCCAAAGTCTGAGTTCAAAATGGTGGAAATGAGGAAAAATCTCGAGGTCCTCTATTTATACATTCTGCCTAGTGAAATCGCATCTGCGGTCCCTTTTCCGCTTCTGCGACGCCGCACCTGCGGAATTTCCATCGCAGGTGCGGACTCACTTAAGATCCTAGGTTCCGCATCTATGGTCAACATCTCGCACCTGCGATTGCGCACCTGCGCATTTTTCTCCGCTTCTGCAGAATCGACCAAACTCATCACTTCTGCATCTGCGACTCAGCCTCGCATCTACGGGCTCGTAGATGTGACCCCCTTCCTACACCTGGGGTTCCATCCCAGGTCCTCTATGGACGCATTTGCGTCTCCCCAAGAGCTTTTGTGGCCTCGCACCAGTGGCTCCCTCTCCGCAGGTACGGAAAAACACTAGCAGCAGCAGTTCAGCTGCAATCTCTTCAACTCCAAACTTTCCGTTAACCATCCAAAATCATTCCAAGGCCCTCGAGACCTCAACCAAACATACCAACACGTCATATAACATCTTACTAACTTAGTAGACCCTTTGGATCACTCAAAACATCAAATTACCTTCAGATTCAAACCTAAGAACTTCTAAACTTCCAAATTTCGCAAACAACGCCGAAACCTATCAAACCACGTCCGAATGACCTCAAATTTTATACACACTTCAAAAATGATACCATGAACCTACTCCAACTTCTGTAAATACATTCCAACCCCGATATCAAATTTTCCACTGCCGACCAAAATCGCCAAATTTTCAACTTTCGGCAATTCAAGCCTACTTCCACTACGGACCTCCAAATCATATTCCGATCACACTCCTAAGTCCAAAATCACCTAACGGAGCTAACATAACCATAGAAATCCAAATATGAGATCGTTTACACCTAAGTCAACATTCGTTTGACTTTTCCAACTCAAGCTTCTACTAAAGAGACTAAGTGTCTCAATTCACTCTGAAACCACTCTGGAACCGAACCAATTAAACCAGCATATCATAATATATCCAAAGAACACAAAAAGAAGTAGGGAATGGGGAAACGGGGATGTAACTCTCTAAATAATTGGTCGGGTCGTCACACAATCATTGTTCGCTCTCCCTCGTTTGTTACTTATGTTGTTCTGAACTTCTCATTCTTATCCGGATGAAAGCCAAGGCTACTAAGGCTATTACCATTGACCTCCCTAGTGTGATAACTGCTCGGGGTCCATTTGAGACCCTTGTGAACTCTGACACACTAGGATCTGGGTCTTTAGTCACTCCTTAAAACCTGAACTATCTCACTCAACCTTTTCTTCCTATTATGTGTTGGTTGGTTTAAGTGATTTAATGCTTGGTAATATGGTTGTATGATTTTTCTTTGAGCTCTTCTATGGATTCTGGGTTGTGTTGACGAATGTGGCTCCTTATTAGAAGTCTGGGTATGCTGCATGAGAATTGCTGAAGACCCAGACGGTGCTGGGTATTTCTTTTGGGCCTGCTGTGGCTCTACTGTCATTATTTTGCCACGTTTCATTACTTATTATTAGTCCTGTAATAATTTTGTAATGAACAATTGGGTGTTAGTAAAATAGGGAATGGGTAGATTCTTAATGTTTGTAAAAAAGGGGTAGACAACATGCCTATAGGACTCAGTGATTTACTTGTTATTCAATCGCTATGTGCACCATAGAAATCATGTCATTAAGGGAAGCACACACACACACACACTATCTACTAGCAAATATGAATTCAAATGCTGCAATTATTCTTACTGCTACGTGTTACTAGAAAACCGGCCTATAGGAATAAATGTCAATGAACTTTCTTTCAATTCACTTCAGCTGATCACTAGAAATCATGCCTATAGGATTTTGATCATTTAAATTGCTACTATATCACACTGATCACTAGAAATCATGCATATAGGATTTTGATCACTTCATTTGCTACTATATCGCACTGATCACTAGAAATCATGCCTATAGGATTTTGATCACTTCATTTGCAATTTTATCGCACTGTTCACTATAAATCATGCTTATAGGACTAAGTATAACAATAAAACGAGTTCCAATCATCAAATTTTAGAGGTCCTGCCTATAGGGTATAATTACTCGTTCTATATTAATGATGGACCTCTAAAACACTGTTTACTGCTTGTTTATGCCACTGTTGGCAAGCATAAGTAATTCTGAGGCTCCTCCCAATGGTCTTAATTACTCCTTACTGCACAAGTCCCCTAGACACAACAGGTTTAATAACTGGAAATTTGTAATCTCAATAATCAACGTATATAATTGTTGCTCCCAAATGCACATGCAAGTATACATGGTCGACAAGTAATATAGGATTGTAAGTCCAGATATCGTACCCACAGGGACTTGTGATTGTCCAGATATCGTACCCACAGGGACTTGTGATTAACTATCAACTAAATTAATTTAATACAATTAATCCGTTCAAGCAATTTTCTAAAGTTTGATTAATTAACTATAACTAATCTAGAGTAACAAACTAAGAGATTAAAGAAACAAGTCTGCAAAATTAGACACGAATTCAATGAGAGCCAATATTCTAGAGCTATGGGTTAGCTAACAATCCCGTTGAGTCTTGCACTTAAATCATCTAATTAATTTATCTGGTTTATTGGTTGACATGGTTAATATTACTGGTAGCCTTCTTCCGAAGTACTACTCGTCTATTCAAGCTAATCTAACGCCTATATTCCTATGGAATTAGAATTAACTAGAACTCATTAATAATTTATGTATAGTAACCAAGCAACACGATTAGGTATATTCCTATCCTAACCGCAACTCCGCCCCCCTCAAATTTAAGATCTTGCTCTACTCATCTTACACACAATCTAGAATTCCCTCTCCCGAGTTCAATCCTAGATTCGTAGATAGTATTCAATTGGTGATCAAGCAATCAAATAATTAAGTGCAAGATTGAATAAATAAACAAATATGATAAATCAATAAGAACAATTCAAGCTTCAAACTACAACGTTCATGCAACACCCAAAACTCTAGAACTAATAAACTATGAGATTGAAGGAAAAGAAGAGAAGAAAAACTAGTTGAAAGCCTCCCCCAAGCGTGATGTTCTTGCCTCCGGTCACAAAACTCTGTTCCAAGTGGCATTTTTGGGTCTATTTATATGTGTAGGAAAAGACCTAAACGTGTAGGTCAAGTCCCAGTCAAACCAGGAGTCGAAATAAAGCTTCAAAACTCAGAATGGACCTAGCCTTTGGCTGGCCTCGCCAGGCTAAAACCTGGTTGAGCTGGCTTTTGCCTGGCCTGTCCTTTTCACTGTTCTCGCGCACACTTTCAACGTTTAAGTATCCTTTTTTCTACTTTCATCTCCAATTCACCTACACATAAAATAGACTCCATTACGCGCAAATAAAGTATAATTTATCATTAAAGCATGTAAAATACAAGAAAAATAATATACAAAACTATGGAATTATAGCCCCACATCAATACCCCACACTTAAACATTGCTCGTCCTCGAGCAATCAAACTACACTTATAGACACAACCCATTAAGTGATTCCCTTAATTCATTATACCAAGAATCTTTAAAATAGACTAAGCACAAGGGTGTAACATCTTCACCTCAAGATTTGACTCACAAGTACCATGCATTATTACACAATTCACTCACTTACTCTAACATAGAGGTGAATGACATTACCTTTCCTTCATGAATCAAGTTTCTTCACACAATAAAAGAGAGTATTCCAACACACAATAAAATTTAAGAACAATTAGGAACTTAAGATAGAAAGAATTCACTCACTCTCAGAAATAACATTCATATGCTACAAAAGATGAATCATAGTCTTGCCCGTAGTGTACTACTCTACTAATTGAGCTCATTCAGTCTAGAATCAAGTAGGACTTTTACTGGTTGTAATGTAGGATGCGGGTCGGGTAGGATACATTTGGATATAAGAGTAGCTACACCTTCCTAAGCACTTTAATACATATACTTTAACATTCAACACCATACTTATGTCAAACCAAAACTCCACCTTCACATCAATGTACATTAACTCCATATTTCTTTAATCACAATTACATCAAGAGTCACCATTATCATGGAATACTTTTCACATCAATACAATTATTTTTTTTTCTTTTTTCTTTTTCAATTCAAGTGGCTCTTACTTTTTTTTTTCAAAATAGTGCATCTTTCTCCTTATTTCATTAGTTCCACTCAAAAGCCAAACCAACCACCCCACTCTTTAACTTTTACAAAGTTCATAACAATTCAAGTGCTCATAAGAGGTGAAAAGTTTCAAATAGATGATTAATTCAAACAAATGGGTAAGGCTTGTAATGTGGTTGTCAAAGAAATAGAATTACAGGCTCAACGGGGTTAATTACGATACATAACAATTAGGCGGGTAAAATATATATATTTGGTTCAACAAACAAACGCCTATATCACTTCCAAGACTGAACAAAACTACTATTTCTCTTTGCAAACACACGGGGCAAGTTCTAGACATCAAATACAATGCACAGAATAACATACAAACCTCACGCACAATGGCACATAATTCACTCAGGATTGGACTCATCAAGAAACTTTAGTCAAAGCAGTTAAGAAAATTTAAGATTATACAATTTAAGGTACTTATACAAGAGTCAAAAACTGAACCTAAGAGTCACAACCAAAGTACTCACTATTTTCAAGGAATAACCAAGTCAAGAGATATTGTTTCAATTCAATTCACATCACAATGACTCCTCGCCTAAAAAAAATAAAATTACCTACACCGGTTCAAACAAAACCCTTGGAAAAGAACCGCGGCACAAAGAAAAATCAAGGGGGAATTACTACACAACCTACAAAGAAAATCTTTTTGTCCTTTTTCTTTAGACTTAAATCCCTCAAGAAAACTATTTAGGAGATCCATCGTGGGGAAGAGTCCAATTTTTCTACCTTTTTTTTTAATAACTAAAATACTACGCAACTACGAAAACAAAAATAAGAAGTTAACATTTTTTCTACATCCTACTAATCATCTAGAGCATTCTCCCAGCCCACACTTAAAAGAGTACATTGTCCCCAATGCACAAATAAAGCAAAACAATAACCAGGATGGACAAGAAACTCCCTGAAAAGCCAAAGGCCGAAGCAATAGCGGCTCACGGTTACTCAGACTTCCCCCATGCATAGTCCTTTGTGTGGCACCCCACACTTAGTTCTCACCATCTAACTCGTTTTTGCACTCTTCCAATGGATTTTATTCCTACTCTTATAATTCTACAAAACAAAAACAAATACTACAACAATAATAAGAAAAAATAAAATACTAAAAAACAGTAAAGATGGGTTGCCTCCCAACAAGCGCCTGATTTAACGTCGTGGCACGACTTACACTACTTCATCACTTTTCCTTCCACTTTGAGGATATAAATTCCGCCTCCAATTTTGCATCAATTTTCCTATCACATTCCTGGGGTGGTGGTGTAAAAATAAAAGAACCAAACAATAGGCATCGCATCTTGCACTTCTTGGCCTTTAATTGAGGGATGTCATTATGTTTCCTTGGTATGGCAAATTTCAAGATATAAGAATTTTTTCCTCATCTATTGACTCCTCCATATGCTCAAATGGATCAATTCCCATGTCACCAACCAAACACAATGTTGAAAAGTGTTTAGAATAAGGTCCAATACGCTCCAACTCCGAAATTGCATTATTTTTTACATCCTCAATTTTGCACTCTTCAGCAACCTCAGCATCATTAATAATATTTTGGTCGAATAGTTGGAATTCCTCTTTTCGGTCCACAAGCTGACCAGTATCCACAAAAATTGGTTCTAGGGCATCAGACGCCTCAACCTTTTTATTCAATTGAGCCTGCAGGTCATGGATATCTGAGCCAAATTGGTCTATCGCGTGCCTGAGCTCAGTTCTTCCTTCTGTCAGTTGTTCTGTCATATTTGAAAGACCGTCATGTAGAAACTCATGAGATTTTATTTGTTGAGCTTGTTCCTATAGCCAAGATTGGCTCACTATACTGCTTCTTTAAAATTATCTTCTTGTGGGAACTCGCTCTCTTCGCCGAGTTGAGGTTCTTCTTGGAAATTGGCCATTAATTCGTCCACTCTAGTCTGGAGTCTTTGGATCGCTAAGGCGCCAAGAACCTATTGATTGGCCACTTGCCTCATCATATCCATAATACGCACAACCCGTTCCATATCCTCCACTTCCTTGCTCCTGTGAGCACGTGATTTTTACTCACCATGTCATCCTATAAAAATCTCAATAAATTAATTGATTTTATGAATTTTTGTTGATTTTTAGTGATTAATTATGAACTGTTTGCACATTTATAATTCATATTTTAAAATTATTAAGATCGAAGCACCAT
The DNA here is from genome assembly GCA_005239505.1 of Nicotiana paniculata. Taxonomy (NCBI): domain Eukaryota; kingdom Viridiplantae; phylum Streptophyta; class Magnoliopsida; order Solanales; family Solanaceae; genus Nicotiana; species Nicotiana paniculata. Next base: position 8,384 of record MDKI01172863.1, on the reverse strand, counting down.
TATCAAAGAATTATGAACTTATTATTTGAAATTAACTGAATTAAAAATGGACGAATAGTGGTTATTTGATGAAACATGGTTTTTAACAACTAATTATAAAAATTAATCATTTTATCCAATAAATCATAGACTTAATTAGGAGTATAAAATTAGTTGTTTTGTTCTTAATTAATATGTAATTAGATGAAATTAAGGTTTAAAATTAATTACTACATTTTTGGATTTAATTAGGTTTGAATTTAATTAATTGGTTTAGGAATTAAAAAAGAGCTGAAAATTGGACCTGGGCTGACTCGCCCAGGCCCAAGAACCTGTCTTTACACCCCAGCCCAATTACCCCATAACCCATCCGGCCCTAACACCCATCCCAAATGACCCCGTTTCACCCCCAAACCTCCTAGCCGTTGGATTTTGTTGATCCAATAGTCCTAAACTAAGGAGCTTTGAGGTATATAATTGTTCCAACCCCCCCTCCCCTACCCACCATTAACTAAAAGACTAATACCCCCCTCCCCACCCGTCTCTCCCTCTTCTCTCTAAAGACAAACCCTAGCCGCCCAGAACCACCATCCTCCGCCGACCGAAAATCGCCTCCGGCGGCGGAGCTTCACCCAATCAAGCCCAAATTTCACCTAGATGATCCTCTCTCCATCCTCGATCACCCCCTACCATTGATTTCATCAAAACCCCGCCCAAATTTCTCAAATTTTAGATCTGAAAATCTGAAACCATAAAACTCCACATCCGGCCGATTCGAAGACTTTTAATGGCTCTCACCTACATAGGTCGATAGCTCTCACTAAGGGCTATTTATTTCTGTGCGTTTGAGTCATTTTCAAACCCTACCATAGTCGGGCCAAGGTCCAGCGATCTCCCATTTTTTCCGGCCAAACCCTTTAACGGGTATCCCCCCCTTCCTTTCTAACTGGTTCTTGTACTATTAGCATGAATATGTCGTGGTTTAATCACTGTTTTTTTTTATTGTTGTATCACTGTTTTGATTTCTTGTTTTCTTTCATTGTCTTCTTCTACATGTTCATATTTCTTCCTCATCTTTTAGTTTAAGCTCTAAATGTATTTCATGACAATCATGTTTTGATTTGTTCTCGTCAATTAAGTAATTAGGTTTCTCTGATAACCATGTTTCCTATCTTAGGTCTTGTCACTGTCTGTATGTATGACTTTTCTTCTTTGATTCGCACTACCTTCGATTTGATTAATTCAGTGTTTAACATGTTATGCACATTCCTGACTGTTTTGCAACCATGTTTAGTCACTTAGGATTTCCTGTTAATCATCGCTGATTTATTAGGTGTTCTACTTGTTAAAATTAATAGTTAGCTTTATTGATTCATGCTTAAGTTTTCCAGAATACCTTTACTGTCGCTTTATCTCCTCTCTAAATGCTACTGTCTACCTCCATTTGATTAATCACCCTAACTTTAGTATAGTCTGAATATTAATCATTCACCAAGATTAATTGATTAGTTAATTAGGCTCCTAACTTCAGTAAGAGTTTAGTTACTAATATAATTAAGTAATACCAAGGATCAGTTGAATAAACTAATTGAGCACCCTTAATTAATTAAGTCTTAATGCTAGTTAAGAAGAACTATTAGTTTTTATTAACCAAAGTAAGCTAATTAGGATTAACTAACCCAAGTTAATAGTTAACCCCAGTCAGCTCAACCCTAGTTACCTAAGGGTAATTCTAGAGACTTTAAGGGGTAGTATAGGATTTTTAGTAAGGGAATCTTGCGTGTAAAAACCCAAGAACCTTATGGAATAAAGAAATCATATTTTTTAGGGTTAAAAAGGTAATTTCAAGGGCTAGAATTTTCTAGAATAGGTGCAGCTGTCCCAAAAGGATAGGGTTGACAGCTGCATTTGTACTATTTTCAGTTTATTAGATAAGAAATATGCTAAGCATATCCTATCCCAAATACCCCCATATATACACACACTTTTTACCAATAAAAGGGACCTTTTTTTACTACTGAAAAATCTGGAAATATACATAGATTTTGAAGGGAATTCTCTGCATTTTTACCACTGAAAAATTGACTTCATACACAGCTTTCATTTTCTATTCTGAAATCTCTCCTTAGAATTTGAGAAGAAATAGAAAAATCAAAAAACAAAAATGCAAATGGGTATCAAATCTGATTCTGCCAAGTTCTGGGTTTAAGGAGTAGTTTTTGGCTATTGATTACTTCCAAAACTTTCGGTTTTTTCTTGGTTTTAAGTTGCTATTCCTGCTGGGTATTCTCTCCTTAATTTCTGACTGTTTGCTGTCGTTATTAAGCTCACAAGAGCCTTTTTTTCTGACCTTTATTTGGTCTTCAACTTTGCTGTTATTTTCTTCTACTTCAAGGTATGTAAACTTCACCTTACATGAAGTAGAACTGCTGAATGTAAAAAGTAATGTGAAATATCAATGTTCTTCAATTTATTTTCGATGTAACTTCATTTCCATAGATAGACATGCCTATATCTGCTGAAAATTACCTATTCAGTTCCTTTCTGGCTCAAATCTGAATGCTAAATTCAAACGTGCTAGCCAAATATGTGTTGGTTTATTCAAGCTGTTTGTATGTTCTTTTTTTGTATTATGTGTAGTAGAGCATCATTAGAGTTGAATATGACCCCTTTAATGGTCATATTCATTTTATGGGATGCATAAAAATTTGTTTATAATGTTGTCCATGCATTAAAATCTTAAGACTTATGGTTTTAAAAATCAATGATGAATGCAGGCTTGAGTCCTTGAGGTACTACTGGCTTGCACAGGAGTAGCAGACTCTCAGTTTTTCTTTTCTTATTTCATTATTTAGAAGTAGTATTTCATAGCAAAAGTTGGAAATGTAATAGTATAGAGTTGTAATAAAGACCGGACATTATTGAATTTATATCCAGTTTTGTATTGCTTCACTTTATGAAGTGGGGCCTGCCCGCTAAGGCCTGATTCGATCTGGACTCTCAGGCCATTGGGCCTAGATGAGACAAAAGCCCAAAAGCCTTAAGGCTATACCTTCATTCAATAATTATTGTCATAGGGATTGTTAGTATTTGATTAGGATCTGAAATGCCTTTGTATAATTTTAGTATAAAAATGAATTTGTCTGAAGACTCCAAGTTTTAAAAAATATGTTCTCTTAAAATTCCTATGATTTACCAAAAAAAAAATTGTTTATTTTCGTCTCTGATGAATTTTTAAATGTATAAGTATAGATTTGCTATTCAAAAGCATTTCGTATGAATTTGTACCCAAATTATCTGTCTGAAATCTCCTTGTAAACATTTACCAAAATTTCGGAAACAATCATTTCAGATTCAACGATTTTCGAAAATATATAAACAGGAATTCGTAATTCAAAACATTTTCAATTCATCTCATTAGATTTTCTGAATTTACAACGATATATGTATGAACACTCCCGTGTAAGACCTAATACATATGAATAATGATTTGAAAGGCATGTATTTAGGCCATATGAAATTAATAAAATTGTTCTACTATAGCTGAATGTGTTAACTTAGCTCTTCAAATATGTAATTTGTGAATCAATAATATGTTAGATTTCTTGTAAACCTTTCATTGTTGACATGCTTTTTAATGGAATTAATACAGCTTTGCTTCCTTCACAAATAGCCATGATTAGGATTGGCCAAAGAGAGTAAAATAACAATTGGGCTAAAATATGGCCATAGCCCAAGCCCTTTGTCCTTTAGACTAATGAATTTAAGCTTAAACAAACTTTTACATATATTTTAGGTTGAAAAATACTTCTTTTTTTGAAATTTAATAAGTAATCAAATATTACTTCAAATAACCATAATCTACACTCGGGTGTGGCAACTAGTGCCCCCGACCCTAACTTCAAACAATAATAAAATCACACGTAGAAATAGCGGGTGCATTTCATGTGACGTGGTTGTGATGTGTCCAAAAAAAACAAGTGCACGCCATCGTGACTTGTTTCAAGATAAATTCATAAAATACCGAAAGTGGTTTATATACATATCCCGTAAAACAAAAATACCTCTTTTAGATAAAAATTCCAAAACTTAGAGAATAATTGAGTATCACCTCAAATAGGCATTTTAAAACCGTCATGACCATAGTCATGACTATATAATCTACAATCGGGTGTGGCAACTCACGTCCCCGACTCTAACTCAAAACAAATAATAAAAATCATATGTTGTAATTACGGGTGCATTTCATGTGGTGTGGTTATAATATGTCCAAAAAACAAACAAGTGCACGCCATCATGACTTGTTTCAAGATAAATCTATAAATACTAAAAGCGGTTAAAAATTAAACGGCTAAATGAACAATAGGTTAAAATATGTAAATAATCAGATAATTTAGTTCAAATATTAATAGTTAAACGACCGTGCTAGAACCATGAAACTCGGGAATGCCTAACACCTTCTCCCGGGTTAACAGAATTCCTTACTCTGATTTCTGGTCGCAGACAAATCAAAACAGAGTCAAAAATTCCTCGGTTTGGGAATTTAAAAATCACACGGTGTCCCGGAACATCGTTAAAAATTCGGGTGGCGACTTTGAAAACTAATAAGAATCCCAAATCTGAATAATGTCACTTAAAGTGGAAAAACTCCCTTATCCCCACCCTTTCGGGAAAAAGGAGGTATGACAGCTCTAGCGACTCTACTGGGGACTAGAACCCAGAATCTCTGGTTCAGGGTTCAAGAATTCGAGCTTAGAATAGATGTTATATTTGGATTTCATTATTACCTGATTTTTACATGTTTAAACCTAATGTGCTAAATGCTATTTTTTTACCGCTTTATATTATCTGCAATGGATATAAATTGCGCCGAAACCCTCTTCTCTCTGAGTCTTCTAAATCATTTGGGAAGTGTGCACTTCGTGTGACTTCTTTTCTGTTAGAGTCGTATCCAAATTTTAGAATGAGTTACGGACAAGTTGCAAAGCCGGTGAAGCTTCTGTATTCCCGGTACGCTGCCCCGACCTCGGCTCGAGCTGTCCGCTCGGGTAATCCTGGTCTAGAACAAAACCCCAGGATTCAAACCTAGAATAACAAAACCTCATGCCAGATCTCTAGTAGGAACGCTTATTTGCATCACGTGCATTTAACTTAGGGGACTCAACACATGGGTCGGGTCCGTCTAGGACAGGTGTACCCGAAATGAAAGACTTTCCTGATGCATCTTACCTGCTACGTGTGCATTTATTTGTTTCGGCTTGTATGTTGACCGGCTAAAAAATAAAAACAAACAGAAAACCAAGAGTGAGATAGAATAGAAAATTCACATCGTTTTGAAAATCCCTGTATTTGAAATATCCCGGAACTCTGCAAAAATTTCTGAAAATGAAGAAGGAAAATAATTTTCCAAAACTAAGTGAGTAGGTGTATATTTTTAATTAGTCAAGATTTTCCGAACTACGCCCTGTTTGATTCTCACTGATGTGGGATACGTAGGCAACCCTCATTGGGTCCAACCTTATTTTTCAAAATCAAAAGATATGGTCCTAAATAAAATTAGGTGACGCCATTCTTGCATAAATAGCCAAATTTCCCAAATGGGGCACCGGAAGGCTGTTTTTGCAAAAAGTAGCCGCCTGTGGTTTTTTCCAAATTTTGACACAACTAGCGAACACAGACCTAAGAAATCCCTACCCGAAGTATTGAAGGGTCGTATTCGCAAAGATGGTCCATTTTCTTTATTACAAAATTTTTTGCAAAAAATAATACTTTTTCGCATTCGATCAAATTTTTTGTGGTTTTTAATCAAAACAAATGTGCAGGATGAATACAGTTGAAAACATTCCCTTTAGGGCCGTCGAGGAAATCCCCTTGGGTATCCATATGTGGTGGAGCGACTTGGGGAAAGTTAATAGAAAGTCTGCTGTAAAAACTTTAGGCGGACTTACTGGTCTTCTAAAAATCAAGCCAAGGTTAGACATCATCGAAGCTCTAGTATCGTTTTGGGATCCCGCCCACAACGTGTTCCACTTTTCAGACTTTGAGTTGACACCCACGCTAGAGGAAATAGCGGGATATGTCGGTCTCGGTGACAATCTTAGAAGTCGGTATTCGGTGGCACCTAGGGCGGTAACTCTACATAAGTTCTTAGATCTTTTGAACATTAGCCGGGACGTCCAAGACCCACACCTATCCGAAGGGTTCTGCACTTTCTATTTTCTGTACAAACGTTATGGAGATCCTCGGGGTTATGAAGTGGACAACACTGGTCTAACTCACAAGAACCAGGCTAAATGGGAAGCCTGTTGGGGGCTAGCTTTTGTGGTAGCATTCCTGGGCACCTTAATCTGCCCAAGGAGTGACGGACTCATAGATATCGGACTGGTGGGGATGGCGGATTTCATGATAAAAAATTCCAATGGCACCCTTATACCGATGGTTTTAGCTAAAATTTACCACGCCTTGACGATTTGCCAGTCTGGAGGAAAATTCTTTGAAGGGTGCAATCTGCTCCTACAAATCTGGATGATCGAGCACCTCTGTCACCGCCCAGGCTACATGAACTACAGCTTAACCGGTTTGAATTGTATCGCAGAACATGGTACTCGGGTATAGGGCCACAAATTTCCTGAGGTCACAGAGGCCTGGCACTCACATTTGAGTTCATTGACTGCCGACCGAATTGAGTGGACATTCGGGTGGATCCCTGTCGGCGAGGTTATAAATATGTCTATTGAGGTGTGTTATCTTTTGTTAATGGGTCTGCGAAGAATTCATCCATATGCCCCACATCGGGTCTTACACCAGCTGGGAAGACAATAGGGTGTTCCACATGATGAGGACTTAAGCCAACAAGCCATTGAGTTATGTCCGAGAGCTGCATTTCCTAAAGACAGGGTCTGTCAGATCTGGAACCAGTGCAGATTTTTAAAACCTCACACTCGGGTAAGAAATTTATCCAAGGGGGAAGTGGAGCCCGCCTACACTTCTTGGTGTGGCAGAAGAGGCAGAGATCACCAAGAACCGGAGCGACCTGCGAAAAGACCTCACGTGCAGCATTTTACTTAGCAGACACAAGAACACTGGGTTTGGTTAGAGAAGGAAAAAAACTACCGGGCTACAATAGGAAAACTGGAGGCCCAGATCAGAAAGCTCAAATTTGAAAACACTCTACAAACTGCTGCAGCCGAAGGGGAAAGAAACAGGTTGAACAAAGAAAATGAGGCCCTCCGGGCTCAGATCCAGAAAATAAGGATAGCCATTGAAAACCCAGAGAGAAGCAGAGCTGACGAAAGACTTGTCACCATCCTCAGGCAAAAGTTGTGTAGCTATGGTGATGACCTGGACAAAGCCGAAGAGGATTTGACTCAAGTTCGAGCAAAATTGGCAAAGAATGCAGAAGAAAGGGCAGAATTCGTGCAAAAAATGAAGAGAAAGCATGACCAATAAGTTATGGGCTTAAAATAAAGGATGGCCACCTTTGAAAACGAAACGGCCAAGCAAGCAAAAAGATTTAAGGTAGAAAGGGAACAGTGCTACGCCATGATAGCTCAGTTGGAAGACGAATTCCAACAATGGCAAGAGCAGAGTCACGAAGGCACCCAGGTTTTAGAGGCAAGATCCCAGCAGATCGGGCGTCTACTTCAAGAAAAAGGTATCATCAGGCAAAGGGTCCGGGATATAGTTGATTACATTGTCACCAAATGCCAGGAATGCGAAGATATGACTCGGACAACCTTCTTCTCAGCGGTAATGATCTTCTTCCACAAGATAATGGATGACCTATGCCGCCTCCAGCAAGATATGGTACGCAGGCCCGTGGCAAGGCCGAATGATGCCCCCCAGGTCCCTGGAGCATTGGAAGCACTTATGTACTCTTGATGTTTTCTCGAGTCTGTATTTTGTTTTCCTGTTACAGTCCTGTCTAAGTCCACTGTAGCTTTTACATTTTCAAGAAAAGTATATGTTGAGTCTGTTTTGTAATTTTAAATTTCCAAAAGTGGGCTAAAAATTTTTATAATCGGAAGTATTTTTTTCTAATGAATGAAAGTTTTAGAAAAATGTTTATTTCCCTCAGATTTATCCTTTGAACTACGTGATGATCTGATTCACACGGCGCCGTGATACGTAGGCAATCCACATAGGATTCGATCATAACTTTAAGAAAGGAACCGAGTAAGGAATAAAAGAGCAGAAAATAATAACAAAAAGAAGGAAAATAGTGATAAAATGACAAAGAAAAGGGAAAAGTTCAAAACCGAGAAATAAAGCTGGGATGAAATACACAACTATTGAAAAACATATAGAAAGAATTTAATTGCCTAGGTGCATTGCATACCCCAAAACGTGTGATTCCCTATGTGATAAATGCTTCAACCTAACGTTTTGTTGGTTCAATCTTAAAA
>ML357334.1:0-13426 GCA_005239505.1 Nicotiana paniculata | reverse complement strand
ATGCATGACCAGGCCTCTGGTAGAGAAAACTCCTTATGAATTACTTAAAGGGAGAAAACCCAATATATCCCACCTTAGGGCTTTCGGATGCAAGTAATTTGTGCACAATAATGGCAAAGATTCCCTAGGAAAATTTGATCCCAGAAGTGATGAGGGAGTATTCTTGGGATATTCATCACATAGAAAAGCTTATAAAGTGTATAATAAAGGAACTATGTGTGTAGAAGAAAGTGTACATGTTGTCTTTGATGAAACTAACACTCTTGCTGAGAGACAGGAACCAGAAGATGAGGAGCTTGGACTGGTGAGAAGCAGTGAAAACATTGAAGCAAACATGGAAGATGGAACAGGTGATGGACCAGGTCCAACTACCCCAAGCAACACGACAGGGGGAACTCAACATGTGAACCTTAGCCCTGATCTTGTTCCACAACAACAAGACCATGGGACTATCCAGAAGTGAACAATTGGTTCTCAAACCACACAGATATCAGAGTTCTCACCCTCTTGAGAACATCATAACAGATCTTACATCTGGAATCAAAACAAGATCCTCTTTGAAAAATCTGTTTGTGTTTGATGCCTTTCTATCCTTGATTGAACCAAAGAACATTGGTGAAGCCCTACATGATGCTGACTGGGTAAATTTCATGCAAGAAGAGCTGAATCAATTTGAAAGAAGTCAAGTGTGGCACTTGGTACCCAGACCACTAGACAGATCAGTGATTGGCACAAAGTGGGTCTTCGGGAACAAGCTTGATGAGGATGGAACTGTTACAAGAAATAAGGCTAGACTGGTTATTCAAGGATACAGTCAAGAAGAGGGAATTGACTATGATGAGACATTTTCCCTTGTGGAAAGACTGGAGGCAATCAGACTTCTTATAGCATTTGCTTNGTAAGGAGTTTGCTATACTTATGGGGAGTGAGTTTGAGATGAGTATGATGGGTGAGCTAAACTTCTTCTTAGGCTTGCAAATCAAGCAAAATTCAAATGGAACAATGATTCATCAACAAAAGTATGTGAAAGAATTGCTCAAGAAATTTAAAATGGAAGACTCAAAGGAAATAGCCACCCCCATAGCCACAGCTATAAAATTAGATGTGGATGAACCTGGTTCATCCGTTGATCAGAAGCTATACAGAGGGATAATTGGGTCTCTATTATATCTCACTGCCAGCAGATCTGATATTGTGTTCAGTGTAGGATTGTGTGCCAGGTTTCAGGCAAATCCACGGAGTCCCACCTAACTGTAGTGAAGAGAATTTTGAGATATCTGAAAGGCACCACTGATTTGTGCCTTTGATATCCTAAAGGTAGTAATTTTGATCTTGTAGGATATACTGATGCTAATTATGCAGGCATGGCTCACTTTTTGGGCTCCTGCCTTGTGTCTTGGGCCACCAAGAAAAAAAATTCAGTAGCCTTGTCTACTGCTAAGGCTGAATATGTGGTTGCAGCCTCATGCTGTGCTCAGTTGCTATGGATCAAGCAACAACTCATGGACTTTGGTATAGAGGTTGGATGCATTCCTATTTTCTGTGACAACACTAGTGCAATAAGTATGACGAAGAACCTGATTCATCATAAAAGAACTAATCACTTAGATGTTAGATAACATTTCCTAAGGGATAACTATGAAAAAGGAATGATCTCAATCGAATATTGTGCTACTGACCAACAAATTGCAGATATCTTTACTAAAGTACTAAGGCTTGAATTAGGGATGATTAAGATCACTTAATTAAAAAAAAAATTTGCTAGAAACACTAACATAGATAATCAACCAGACTAATCATTGCTCAGCATCATGGCTTTACTATCATACTCTCTTGCCATGTATTAATATGATTCCCTGGTTGCTAATGATGTTTTTCTATCTTTGTAAATTGAGGCAAATTAAAGACTTTAACACGATGAACCTGGTTCATCTGACTAACAAGGTACGTGCTCATCTCCATACAATTATTGAATTAACTACAGTCACACATGAGCAGGATTCTATCTATTTTTGGTTCATTTCAAATTCTTTGTACTTATCTCTAAATGAACCCGTTCCAAGAAGTCCCATCGATACTCAATTATCCTAGAGGTAAGGAACTTTTAACTGTCTAATCAATGACACTCCTACATCTATTAGACTCCCACTTGAGTAAATGTTCTATCCGTTGTATAATTAATCGCCACATCTTATAAAAGGGCCATAATTACCTCCCCTCTTAATAAGATACTAAGTCGAACCAAGTTCATTATTCTTCTAACCAAAACTGATCATCTCTTTACTTCCAAAAATACATAACAATGTCTTCACCACCCCCTGCTTCATCTTCCTACACAAACTCTGATCATGGGGAAGAAAACTCCAGTCCTAATTCTACTTCAATTTACAGTTCACATTCACCAAACAGATCTTCATCTCCCCAAAGCCCTCCAGTTCTTGAACCCACTTCTGAACCCACTTCTGAACCCACACCTAACCCTCCAGCCCCCAGGGCACGAAGAGTAAAAGTTTTGGCTAGAAAATCAGTTGCTCCTGGCTCTCGTGCAAAATTCTTGGAGGAAATTCTTAAAGCCAGCGAGGTTCATATGTCTGAATCTTCAAGTGAATCCTTCAAATCCGCTAATGAGGATGAAGCACCAGGTTCATCCAGTTCTGAGCAAGGTAATCTTGAAGTTGAATCTGAAACTGCTACTACTGAAAACAGGTTTGTGTTGGTTGGGTCAGTTGTTGATGTAGAAGTGCCAGATAGGCAAAGAAAACTGGGAAAAAATCTTGAGAGAGAGGGAGAAGGAGGTTTTGTAAGGGGATCTGGGAAGGATGGTGCCACGTTGGCTATTTGTGGCCCCACTCTTTTGATAAATGAAGAAGGAGTCACATATTTAGGGGGAAGTATTGCTGGGGAAGCAGCAACAGGTTTAGAGATCCTACAAAAATCAACAGATGAACCTGGTTCATCTGTCGAGGAGACATTAGCTGAGATGCTGAGGAAGATGGGGTATTCCTACAATCCCAAGAGGAAAAGAACCTCAAAATCAAAGAAGGCTACTACCCCCAAGAAAAGAAAAGTTTCAATATCTGCATTGATGTTTCTGCCCAAAGGTTCGTGCTACAAGAAGTACTGTTCAACAAGGAGAAGAGGAGTTAGAAAGGGCTTTGAGAGAGAGCAAGAAAAAGAAAGTTGCCAAGGGAAAGGCAAAGTTAGGAGAGCTTATTGAGGCTGTTAATGTTGATGATGAGACGATGGACCTGGTCCATCATGAGGAGCAGCCGGCTCCAGTTGTGGTTGAGACACCCAAGCACAAGAAGGCTAAGGCTTCTTCAAAGAAGTCAGCTTCTGTGTCTGCCACACCCTCAAGCACAGCTAAAAGGACCAGGTCCAAGGCCAAGAAAGTGAAAGTTGTTGAAGAAGAAAGTGAATGGAGTGGAGGAGAAGAGGAAATCTCTAGTGAGCAATCTGACAAACTCACCATGTTTGGCAAGCACACTATTCTTAAAGAGAAGCAGGTGAGAGATCTGGAAGAATCAGGAATGATCTTTTTGTTGAATGCACTGGATGTGCTGGGATGGAAGGACTTGGTCCTTAGCCTGGAAGGAAGGCTGGCAAGGAATGAACTGGTTGAGTTTATGGCAAATGCAAGTGTGAAGGATGGCAGGGTAACCTCCACAGTCAAGGGGATTTAGATCACTTTTGATGCAAAGGAGCTGGAAGAGATTCTGAATATCCCTGCTGAGGGCTATGATGATTACACTAGGAAAATATGGCCTAGTCTCGATGGAATGGCCTAAGCTATCAACATCACCAGATTCTTTTGTGAAAATGAGAAGGAACTTGAGCCAAGGCCAGTGTTCAAAAGTGAAATGCAGCCCTAGAACAAGCTACTCTTCGAATTTGTGATTAAGTTTCTACTGCCAAGACAAGAGCGTAGACACATTGCCAGTTACATGGACTTAACACTTATGGAGTGCCTGTACAGGGGAAAGCAAATTAACTAGCCAGCTTTCATCATCCAGCTCTCGGACAGAGTTGTAAATGGAACCAAATCACACATTATTCCTTATGGCTTTATTCTGACAGTTGTGCTTGCCCACTTTGAGGTTCCTATGAAGAAGGCTGAGATGGCTACTGCTAAGGATTATTTTGGGAAGAACACTTTGCTGACATGTGATTATATTGTCAATATTCCTGAGGATGAACCTGGTTCATCTAGGAAGCAGTCAGTCAATAGCAAAGTCAGGTGATTGGTGCAGGAAGGAGAGATAAAGGATGTGGAGATCCTTCGATGGAATTCTCGCCTTCATAAGGTTGAAGCTGAGCGGGATGCTCTCATATCTAAACTAGCCAAGGAGAAGGAGAAAAATGAAGGTGTTCTTCAACAAATGCTTTCTCTCCTTCAAGCAAAGACCCCAACCTCATCTGCCCTTTCCCAACCTTAGGAATTCCAGAGCTACCAACACCCCTCTTTGCCCAGTTGTTCTGTTCATGTTTTTGTTATTTTTGCTCATGGTAGTGACTGCTTTAGTTTTTTGTATGGTGCTTGAATTGCGTACTAATCAATGAATTCTGCTATTTTTGTTATTGACTTGTCTCAGTTTCTTAGATAGCTTACATTTATTGGTTTCTTTTGATGATTAATCATGTTTGGACCTGCAGTTGCCTCAATGGCCATGAGTAATTGTTAACAACACTGGTAAGTTTATCATTTTGCAACTTTTTGATGATGCCAAAAGGGGGAAGATATGTGCTTTTTCAAAATTTCAAAAGTTTTTGATATTTATAACCTAATGAACTTGGTCTCTCCATGATAAATGCTTAAAACCATACAAAGTGTTTGAAGTTTATACAGGGTTGAGCACAAAGTTTGTCATCATCAAAAAGAGGGAATTTGTTGACCCAAGTCACTGCATGGTTTTGAACATTGACAAATGACTACCCAGTTGAACCAGGTCCATCAGGGCAAACATCTCGAACGAACCAATTGGCACAAGAACCGTACATGCACAGGAGATAAACGTGATCTGTGAATTATTCATGTACTAAGAGGTTGTCTCCTAATGCGAAAACATTGCAAATTGATAAGGGGTTAAAGTTCGAGTTCAGCAAGGACAAAAATAAAGGAAGGAAGTTGAGATAAATACAAACTCTTCCACCAAGGAAGAGTTGCGTTAGAACTAAACAAGAACATCTTAACTTCTTGCTCTATATAATGTTGAAGTATTCCTACTGAAGGTTGATTCGCACAAAGACAGAATTGAAGCAAGAACTGAAAGCAAAATTACCTAAGAAATTTTGCAAGCAGAATCCTTGTGCGATACAAAGGCTACTGACCAGCTAGAAGAACCAGTTCCATTTGTTTGTCTTTCGAGTCTAGTTGGTTGTATTAGGTGATTTAATATTGTATGGTTTAGCTTAATTATAAGAAATTGTAATAGGTACACATTGTTCAAGTTAGATTTAACTTGAAGCTTGTCACAATTAGCTAGAGGCTAGGTTGCTACAAAGGGATTAGAGTTAGTCCTTAGGTTTACAAAAGAGTTTATTTTGTAAATGTTGTTTGGCTCAGAGTTGTAGTGAAGAGTTTGGGAAAATCCTACTGAGGAGTAGGTCGTGGTTTTTTTACCTTTTGAGCCAGGTGTTTTCCACGTAAAATTCTTTGTGTTTTTACTTTGCTACATTTATTATTTCGCACTAGTAGAAGTTGGAACACCAAGAAGAAGCATGTTCTTCTATTGAGACAACACTCGAAAAATAGGACACCACACAAATCACCCCCCTCTTGTGTGGTATTGAAGTATGAAACATCACTCATACTACGTTTCTGTACATAACTGTACAGGATCTGAGGCAGGTGCATCTAGCTACCCGTTCGGAGCGCGTTCTTGATATCTGGACCGAGATTCCACGGTGATATGCTCCTTTTCTGATGCCATTCAGTAGCATGTTGGAGTCTCTCTTTTGTTATTTGCTGTCTATTCTGTTTCAGACAGTAGAGTAGTTATATTTTGTTGTATATTCACTAGATGCCCACATACTTGTGACACTAGTTCCTGGCACACACAGGTAGACTATTCTTTTGGAATGTATTTACTTAATTCGACCTCTTTTGGTCATTTCAATTTAACTTGCCTTACTGATTTGTTATTTTTGAATGCCTCTTAATTTAACTAAGTAAATGTTGAAAATGTTTTGGTAAAAAAATAAATGGGATTCACTAGCTGATTAGTGTTGGCTTGCCTAACATCGACGTTGGGCGCCATCGCGACCTAAGATGGAATTGGGTCGTGACAACATGGTATCAGAGCACTAGGTTCACGTAGGTCTCACAAGTAATGGGCAAACCTAATAGAGTATTGTGGATCGGTACGGAGACGTCTGTAATTATCTTCGGGAGAATATAGAGTGCTAGGAAAATACTCTTTATTCATGTCCTATCGTGCAGTTGATGGTGTTTTAAATTTAATTCTCCTATTCTCTCATAGATTGTGAGGACGCGTACGACTGATGTCCCAGACCTAGGAGGAGTTGCTCCCCCCGTTGCTAGAGGCTGGGGGAGGGCACTGGCCTGAGGTAAGGGACGAGGGTATCCCCGAGCTGCCCCAGTTGCACCACCAGTGGGTCCAACAGAGGGTCCTATTATTGAGGAGCAGGGCGAGGTGCCCGCAGCAGAGCCTACCCCTATGGATTTTATGACAGCGTCGAGATTCCAGGAGATCATGGGTCGTATGATGCGGTTCATAGACACCATGACTCAGGCTGGTTTATTTCCAGTAGACCCGACCACATCTCAGGTGGGAGGGGGAGCACAGACCCCAGGACATGCAGCTGAAGTATATCAGACTCCGGGTACACTACCCACAGATGGGCCCCAGTCAGTTGGAGCAGTAGCACCTGAGCCCAGACCAGTTGCGGACGACGATCCACAGAAGTTGTTAGACATATGGACTTGTCTACACCCTCATGTCTTCGGAGGTGAGCGTCACGAGGATGCTCAGGATTTCATTGATAGGTGCAGGGACAGACTGCAACACATGAGGATACTGGAATTTCATGGGGTTGACTTCACTACTTTCCAGCTGGAGGGCAGGGCCCGTAGATGGTGACAATCTTATGTTCTTGGAAGACCAGCGGATTCTCTTCCCATTACTTGGGAGCAGTTCACTCAGCTTTTCTTGGACAGTTATATTCCACCCTCCGAGAGGGAAGAGATGCGGTACCAGTTTGAGTAGCTTGAGTAGGGTCATATGTCAGTGACCGACTATGAGGCAAGGTTTTCTGAGTTGTCTCGTCATGCAATCATGATCCTTCCTACTGACGCAGAGAGAGTGTAGAGGTTTATTGCAGGATTGTAATCTGGTATTAGGGCCAACATGGACCGAGAGGTTGAGATGGGGACTCCTTATCAGTTGGTAGTGGAGATTGATCGTAGGATTGAGGGCTATCGTCTGAGGAGTAGGGAGCAGGGGCAGCAGGATAAGAGGGCCCAGTTTTCTAGAGAGTTTAGAGGTGCCCCGTCTAGGGGCCAAGGTTAGTTTGGGAGGGTCCAGCCTAGCAGGACCCTATATTCAGCACCACCACTACCTCCTCGAGGTACCCCAGTGAGGCCTTATTTCAGTGCGATGCCGGAAAGTTCATATCGCCCACCAGCCATTCAGGGTATCTCCAGCGGGTATTCTGGTCATCAGGGTTCTTCCAGTGCTTATTTCAGTGCCATGCCAGAGAGTTCATATCATCCTCCAGCCATTCAGGGTATCTCCAGCGGGTATTCTGGTCATCAGGGTTCTTCCAGTGCTTATTTCAGTGCCATGCCAGAGAGTTCATATCATCCTCCAGCCATTCAGGGTTCCTTCAATGGGTATTCCGGCCATCAGGGCCAGTTTTCAGGGCAGCAGTCTGTGGAGTCGAGAGGTTGCTATGAGTGTGGAGATCCGGGTCACATGAAGAGGACTTGCCCTAGACTTTGGGGCAGGCCAGTGCAGCAAAGTCATCAGCCTATGATTACAGCACCGGCTGTCCGGCCACCTAGAGGTGGGGGACAGGTTGGTAGGGTTCGTCCTAAAGGTGGAGGCCAGGCAGGGGGAGTTCAACCATCTGTTGTTCAGTCAGGTGGATGCCAGCCAACCGATGCTCCCGCCAGATTCTATGCTTTTCCGGCAAGACCATATGCATTGGCCTCAGATGACGTTATCACAGGTATTATTTCCGTCTGTGGAAGGGATGCTTCCGTATTATTTGATCCAGGGTCTACCAATTCGTATGTATCATCTATGTTTGCTCATTTCCTGGATATTCCTCGTGAGTCCCTGGGTACTTCTGTTTATGTGTCCACTCATGTGGGTGATTATATGGTCGTGGATCGGATCTATCGGTCTTGTGTGGTCGCATTCTGTGGTTTCGAGACTAGAGCGGACCTCTTGTTACTTGATATGATTGACTTTGAGGTCATCCTGGGCATAGACTGGTTATCTCCTTATCACGCCATCCTAGATTGCCATGCCATGACTGTTACTTTAGCCATGCTCGAGTTGTCTACATTGGAGTGGAGAGGTTCCTCAGTTAGTGAAGCTACTCGGATTATTTCTTTTCTGAAGGCTCGATGCATGGTCGAGAAGGGTTGCTTGGCTTATCTAGCTTATGTACGGGACACCACCGTAGAGTCTCTGATGATTGATTCAATACCAGTAGTCCGAGAGTTTGCTGATAGGTTTCCTTCTGACCTTCCAGGCATACCACCAGATCGTGATATTGATTTTTGCATTGACTTGGGTTCAGGCACCCAACCTATATCCATTCCACCGTATCGTATTGCTCCAAAAGAATTGAAAGAACAACTTGAAGAGTTGCTAGCTAAGGGGTTTATCAAATCGAGTGTATCACCTTAGGGTGCTCCAGTGTTATTTGTGAAAAAGAAGGATGTGACTATGCGGATGTGTATTGACTACCGCCAATTGAACAAAGTTACCATCAAGAACAAGTACCCGTTTTAGCGCATCGATGATTTGTTTGACTAGTTGTAGGGTGCTAGGGTGTTTTTCAAGATTGATTTGAGATCGGGGTATCATCAGCTGAAGATTCGGGACTCAGATGTTCCAAAGACTGCCTTCTGTACTAGATATGGCCATTATGAGTTTCTTGTGATGTCCTTTGGTTTGACTAATGTCCCAGCGGCGTTTATGGATGTGATGAACAGGGTGTTCACGCATTATATTGACTCCTTTGTCATTGTCTTCATTGATGACATCTTGATCTACTCACGTAGCCTGGGGGAGCACGATCAACATTTGAGAGTGGTGCTCCAGACTTTGCGGGAGTAGAAGTTGTATGCTAAGTTCTCCAAGTGTGAGTTTTGGTTAGATTCCTTGGAATTCTTGGGGTATGTGGTATCCGAGAGCGTATCAAGGTGGATCCCAAGAAGATTGAGGCGGTTCAGAGTTGGCCTCGCCCTACTTCAGTGACCAAGATCAGGAGTTTCTTGGGATTGACAGGTTGTTATCGCCGGTTTGTGGAGGGCTTTTCATCCATTGCAGCCCCTCTGACTAGATTGACCTAGAAGGGAGCCCCGTTTCGATGGTCCAACGAGTGTGAGGCGAGCTTTCGGAAGCTCAAGACGGCTTTAACCACGACTCTAGTTCTAGCGTTGCCTTCCGATTCAGGTATTATACAGTTTATTGCGACGCTTCGCGCATTGGTTTGGGATGTGTATTGGTGTAGGAGGGACGAGTTATTGCATATGCTTCACGTCAGCTGAAGGTCCATGAGAAGAACTACCCCGTGCATGATTTGGAGTTGGCAGCGATTGTTCATGCTCTTAAGATTTGGAGGCATTACTTGTATGGAGTATCTTGTGAGGTCTATACAGACCACCGTAGTTTACAACACTTTTTCAAGCAAAGGGATCTTAATTTGAGGCAGCAGGTGGCTTGAGTTACTGAAGGATTATGACATCACCATTCTTTATCATCCAGGCAAGGCGAATGTGGTTGCAGACGCCTTAAGCAGGACGACAGAGAGTATGGGTAGCTTGGCATTCATTTTAGCGGAGGAGAGGCCATTAGACTTGGACATTCAGTCATTGGCTAACATACTTGTGAGGCTAGACATTTCAGAGCCCAACCGAGTTCTTATGTGTGTTGTTGTTCAGTCTTCATTATTGGGGCAGATTAAGGCTCGGTAGTTTGATGATCCGCACTTGGCAGTTCTCAGAGAGACGGTACTACAGGGTGGTGCCAAGGAGGTTTCTGTTGGCGAGGATGGTGTCCTGCGACTTCAGGGTCGCCTGTGTGTTCCTAATGTTGATGACCTGAGGGAGATGATTCTAGAGGAGGCACACAGTTCACGGTATTCTATTCATCCAGGTGCTACGAAGATGTATCGTGACATGAGGCACCATTATTGGTGGCGGTGGATGAAGAAAGACATAGTGGAGCATGTAGATAGATGCCTAAATTTCCAGCAGGTTAAGTATGAGCACCAGAGGCCAGGAGTCCTACTCCAGCAGGTGACTATACCTGAGTGGAAACGGGAGCGCATCACTATGGACTTCGTAGTTGGGTTGCCACGAACTTTGCAGAAGTTCGATGCAGTATGGGTTATTGTTGACAGGTTGACCAAGTCGGCACACTTCATTCTAGTAGCCACTACTTACACTTCAGAGAGGTTGGCGCAGATCTACATTCTGGAGATAGTTAGGTTGCACGGTGTGCCTGTGTTCATCATATCAGATAGAGGTCCTCAGTTCAATTCGTATTTCTGGAGGGTCGTACAGAGTAAGTTGGGCACCCGTGTAGATCTCAGCACAACATTCCACCCACATACCGACGGGAAGTCGGAGCGAACAGTTCAAATACTGGAGGACATGCTCATGGCATGCGTGATTAACTTTGGAGGGTAGTGGGATCAGTTTTTGCCCTTGGCTGAGTTTTCTTACAACAACAACTATTCCAATATTGAGATGCTCCATTTGAGGCTTTATATGGTCGGTTATGTCGTTCTCCAATCGGGTGGTTTGAGCCTGGCGAGGCCAGGTTATACGGTACTGATTTGGTAAAGGATGCCTTGGAAAAGGTAAAGTTGATTCAGGAGAGGCTTCGCATGGCTCAGTCTAGGCAGAAGAGTTACGCAGAACAGAAGGCACGTGATGTGTCATTTATGGTCGGCAAGAAGGTTCTCTTGAAAGTCTCACCGATGAAGGGTATTATGTGGTTCGGGAAAAAGGGAAAGTTAAGCCCAAGGTTTATAGGTCCATTTGAGGTGTTGAGGCGAGTTGGGGAGGTTGCTTACGAGCTTTCACTACCTCCCAGTTTGTTAGGTGTTCATCTAATTTTTCACGTATCTATGCTCCAGAGGTATTGCGCCGACTTATCTCATGTGTTAGACTTCAGTAACATTCAGCTAGACGAGAGGTTGGGCTACGAGGAAGAGCCTATGGATGTTGTTGATAGGCAGGGTCGCCCGTTGATGTCCAAGAGGGTTTCCGCAGTGAAGGTCCAGTGGGGGGGGGGAAACCAATCGAGGAGGCGACTTGGGAGCCCGAGGAGGACATGCGAACTAGATATCCACACTGTTCAGCACTCCAGTTATGATTCTATACCCATTCGAGCTTGAACGTTTGTTTAAGAGGTGGAGAATGTAACGATCCGACCGGTCATTTTACTTTCTAGAACCCCGTGCCCCTAACTAAGGCTTCCCGTACTTGATTTTATTTATCTATGACTTGTAGATATGGTTGGTTCGGGATTTGGAAGAGTTTGGGTTGGAATCGAAACACTTGGTTCCTTAAAGTTGGCTTAAAAGGCCAAGTTTGACTTCAGTCAACATTTTGAGTAAACGACCTCGGAATTGGGATTTGACGGTTCTAATAGGTTCATATGATAATTTCGGACTTGGGCATATGTTCGGAATGGGTTTCGGATGACCCGGGAGCGCTTTGGCGCCAAATAGTGAAAATATGATTCTTGAAGTTTTAGAAGTTCTATAAATGTAGTTTGGTTCGTGTTTTAGTGATATCTAGGTCCAAACAGAATTTTGAGACGGGGAATAGTTCTGTAATGTTATTTAGGACTTGCACGCAAAATTTGGTAGCATTCTGAGTAGTATAAATACGTTTTGGCATGTTGGAAGTAAATTGAAGAACTTGAAGTTCATAAGTTTGATTTAATTGGCTTTAAGGTGTGATTCTTAGTTTTTAATATTGTTTCGGGCGTTCCGAAGGATCGAGCGAGTCCTTTTTATGATTTATAACTTGTTGGTATGTTTGGATGGGGTCTTGGGGGGCCCGGATGCCATTCGGACGTCACGCGAGTCGAGTCCAAGATCAAAATGAGCTGCTGGTGCATCAGTTCTGGTGCAAACGCACCTGCAATTGGGCAGCCGCAGGTGCGAGCTAGTAGGTGGGGGCAAAGTTGCGCATATGCGGCCCAAGAAGCGGAGCCCAGGTTCCGCAGATGCGGTTCCTTTTTCCGCAGATGCGGACCGTAGGTGCGTTCACCTGTCTGCAGGTGCGGCCTAGCCAGCCCTCCCTCTTTTCTGGAGATACGGATGATGGTCCCCAGAAGCGAGATCGCAGGTGTGGTCCACGTTAAAGGTGGAAAACGGGCCGGGTTGACCCGTAACCAGACCGACCTAGACTAGTTAAAACCGGAACCGGACCGGCCCGGTTCATAAGGGGCCGGGTGGGATGGGTAGGGGGGTTGGTCCGTTTAATTATTTCGAAATGGGTAACCGGACCGGTAGTGAACCGTAACCGTGTACCGGTTTAACCGCCCCGGCCCGCCCGGTACAACGGTTATATTTTTTTTACATGTGGGGCCCACTGACCGTTGGCAACGGTCACCCCTGACAGCATGCCGTTACCCAACGTTAAATTTGCACAAATAGCTCCTTTTTTCTTTAAATCAAACCACTCTTAACCCTACTACTGGAGGATTTATGAAATATAATAAAATGAAGGATCGTGAGGAGTTAGCAAAAATGATTGCTTTGGGTTGTCTACCTTTTTCTTTTGCTTCTTCATCATATCTTATTATGTATATTCAAAGGATTTATAATCCTTTATTTAAAGGTATCCCTAGAAGTACTTGTAGAGCTGATATTTTTAGATTGCATGGTCAATATCAAACATACATACGTTATTTGTTTGAACACCTTCCTTGTAGAGTTTCTCTAACTTCTGATATTGGCCATGCTGTTAATGGAAATGATTATTTGACAATTACATGTCATTGGATAGATGATTTATTTTGCATGCAAAAACGTATTATCGCTTTTAAATATGATGAAGATCATAGTCATACTGTTGTGTTTATAAGTAGTAATATTGGCGAAGTTGTTCAATTTTATAATCTTAACCAAAAAGTATTGTGTATGACTTTTGATAATGCTTCTAACAATACTGCCGCAATTTCATTATTAAAAATGCATTTGCAATCGC